>JANIIK010002623.1:0-25000 GCA_027704905.1 Muraenolepis orangiensis | reverse complement strand
GGTAACATGTTGTAAGTTGTATGCATGTGGATTGAGTAGGTCCTCCTCACAAGACCTTTTTCTTTATTTAGATGAAATAGAACTGGATCAGGAAGTAGGTGAGGAGGAAAGAACTGATGGAGACGATGATGGAGACGATGAAGATGATGGAGAAAACCAAGACTAGGTGGAGAATAAAGATAGAGACGATGAAGATGATGGAGTAAACCAAGACCAGGTGGAGCATAAAGATGATGGAGAGCAACAGTCAGATGCTGCCCTTGTGCTCAGGGGGATGTGATACAGATGGGATCTTTCAGTATGCGTTTTATGGTTCAGATTTGGGACAGACCATATAGAACAATATCTAATATCTGTACCTTCCTTTTGTTGCTTTATTAGCACCACAATGTCACTGTAGGTGTCACGAGAGAGGGAGTGGGTTGGACCCCGAACGCAGACGCCGACAAGTGGAGAGTGATTTATTTCCAAATACACAAGCACACACAAAAACCCAAGGGTGCACGGGGAGAACTACGTGAACGTAGAGTAAGTAACGACCTCACGCTGGGGTAAAGGAAAGGCAACGTATATATACCCCAGGTGAGGTGATCAACAAATGACACGGGGGGAAATTGAGTCCAGGTGTGTGTGTGTGTGTGTGTGTGTGGCCAGCGCACGTGGCTAGACCACGCCCCCTGCCAACCAACGTAATTGTTGACAGGAGTGTGTGCGCCACCAGCGCACGTGGCTAGGCCACGCCCCCTGCCAACCACCGTAACCGTGACACAAACACCACGAACTAACAACAGATAACACTCAACACACCCTAACACAACACTACATACAAGACATCAACACTGATAGAAAGAGTCAAAGTTATAGAACTCACTCAGTACACCAAGAGAGAGAGAGAGAGAGAGAGAGAGAGAGAGAGAGAGAGAGAGAGAGAGAGAGAGAGAGAGAGAGAGAGAGAGAGAGAGAGAGAGAGAGAGAGGGGCAGAGAGAGAGAGAGAGAGAGAGAGAGAGAGAGAGAGAGAGAGAGAGAGAGAGAGAGAGAGAGAGTAAAAGAGACAGAGACAGACAGTAAAAGAGAGAGACAGACAGACAGAGAGAGAGAGAGAGAGAGAGAGAGAGAGAGAGAGAGAGAGAGAGAGAGAGAGAGAGAGAGAGAGAGAGAGAGAGAGAGAGAGAGAGAAAGAGATTTGATTTTAGAAAAAACTTTTATTCTTCTACGCAATAAAAAATACACAGTATGCGATTCAGTCGGAACACTGGAGCAGTGGTGCCAGGAGAACAGCCTCGCCCTCAACGTCAAGAAGACCAAGGAGCTGATGGTGGACTTCAGGAGGCAGAGAGGAGAGCACGGCCCGATCTCCATCGACGGTGTTGCAGTAGAGAGGGTCAGCGGCTTCAAGTTCCTCGGCGTGCACATCTCCGAGGACCTCACATGGTCCACGCACACCACACACGTGGTGAAAAGGGCCCAACAACGCCTGTATTTCCTCAGACGTCTGAAGAAATTCAGCATGGGCCCCGCATCCTGAGAACATTCTATAACGGCACCATGGAGAGTGTTCTTACAGGGTGTATCACCGCCCGGTACGGGAACTGCACCGCACTGGAGCGCAGAGCGCTTCAAAGGGTGGTGTGGACGGCCCAGTATATCGTTGGAGGTGAGCTCCCCTCCCTCCTGGACATTTACAACCAGCGGTGCGTGGCCAAGGCCAAACGCATCATAAAGACATTGCCCTACAGCCACCAACTGTACTCACTGTTACCGTCAGGCAGGCGATACCTCAGTATCAAGTGGTATCAAATAGACTCAGAGACAGCTTCACAGTCAGGCCATCAGGCTGCTGAACAAGGGCGTATAGCATATAACAATGTAGATTTTATTACATTGGTTTATATATACATATTACTCTTTTCTGTGCCGATATATTGCATTGTATAAATTGCATTTTTTTTTTTTTACTTTATTCTACTTTTATTCTATTTTTATCTATTTTTAACTGCTGTCTGTCGTCGGGTATTGCAGATAAGATTTTCACACCACTGCTTTATACTTGTGTAAACTGTGAAGTGACAATAAACTTGACTTGACTTGACTCAACTCGAACCAACTGCCACTCTCGTACTCCTCGGGAGTACGAGACACACACACACACACACACACACACACACACACACACACACACACACACACACACACACACACACACACACACACACACATAAATGTATGTGCGTGCGTGGATGACAACGCAGACACCTCGTACCAGAACGGGCAATCAAAACGCACACACACACACACACACACACACACACACACACACACTCACACACACACATACACACACACACACATCCTAATCCTTCCTAGGTCTCTTCTCCTCCGTCTCCCTTCTCCCTTGGTAAATGGTAAACGGACTGCATTTATAGAGCTCTTTTCTAACCAGTGCGGCCACTCTAAGCGCTTTACAAGTCATGGCTCACATTCACCCATTCATCCACCCATTCATCCACAGACGGCGGAGTCAGCCATCAAGGAGACAGCCAGCAGGTCAGGAGCGGTCAGGGTTAGGGGGTCTTGCTCAGGGACACGTCCACAGGTTGGATTTGATAAAAGGAGGCGGGGAGCGAACCAGCAGCTTGTGAGGGGACCGCTCTACCTCCTGATCTATACTGCCGCCCTGGTGTGTGTGTGTCTGTGTGTGTGTGTGTGTGTGTGTGTGTGTGTGTGTGTGTGTGTGTGTGTGTGTGTGTGTGTGTGTGTGTGTGTGTGTGTGGGACCCCCTCCGGGAGAGGTGGGCACAACCACCCCCCACATGAAGAACCGTCACCACAGGGATATATATTTTAATTTTTTTATTTTATATATATATATTTTGTGGCGTGCACCCGTTGGCGGAGGGAGGACAACAGCGGTTGCGGTGGTAAAACAAAGGATTTATTTGTTTAAACAGGTGGGGGTAAGGGGAAAAGGGAATAACTGCAAATCAAACGGTCCTCCCGGTTGGGGTACAATCTCCCCCTCTCTCGGTCGTCCCGGGGTAGCTGTCCTGGGCCGGGCTCGTGGGGTGTTGGTCCGCCTCCTGATGCTCCCGTTAGGGCAGCAACACCGCCGCCAGGGGTTAAGGCTGGGAACAGAAACACTCAGTTACAATCCTGCATTCGTATACAACGCGCACCTAGCGCGCCGCGTCTTTCAGTCCGGGTTGGCCTGCGGCCTCTTACCACATACTGTTCGCCACCTCTTCGTTTCATGCTCTTCCTTTTATCCTCGTCTCCCGCTTCTTGAGTGGCCCCCTCCAGGTGCACGGCGTCAGGCCTGATGAGCCGCTCCAGGTGTTTCCCATTCGGCCTGACGAGTGGGCGGTTACCGTCTGAGCTCTCCGTGGTGCCAATCCTGCTAGGAGCTCAGCGGTGTAGTACCGCTGTTCCACCACCTGCCCCAAGGGTTGCCCAGAATGCTTCCCAGTGGAGCCCGGGGCGCCACATACCCCCTTCCTCAGCTTCAAGCCAGGGCGGGGAGCGCCCACCCAGACTACAGGCCTTCTGACCTTCGGGACAGGGCATCTGCGTTCCCATGCAAAAATAGGTACAACCTGTCGGTAGTATCCCCCTCCTCTACGGGCGCCTCCTGGCGTCCAACCCGGCTTGAAGGGGTATTCCCGGTGGCATTTGAGGGAAAACAACAGATCCCGACAGTAGCGGCGCGGGGGCCAACCCCGCTCCTCTGGACCGTCTGCGTCCCAGTCGATGATCCGAGATTTGGTCGGTGGGAGTCCTCTCTGGAGATCTCCTCTGGACCCTCCTCCAGGGGTCTCCGCTAGGAGTCTCCTCCGGGACCTCCTCTGGTGTCTCCTCTGGTGTCTGTTCTGAACCCCCTCTGTAGTCGACCGACGGGGGCCAGCGGCGTCCTCCGGCGGGGGCGGAGCGGCGTCCTCCGGCGGGTGCGGAGCGGCGTCCTCCGGCGGGTGCGGAGCGACGTCCTCCGGCGGGTGCGGAGCGGCGTCCTCCGGCGGGTGCGGAGCGGCGTCCTCCGGCGGGTGCGGAGCGGCGTCCTCCGGCGGGTGCGGAGCGGCGTCCTCCGGCGGTTGCGGAGCGGCGTCCTCCGGCGGTTGCGGAGCGGCGTCCTCCGGCGGTTGCGGAGCGACGTCCTCCGGCGGGTGCGGAGCGGCGTCCTCCGGCGGGTGCGGAGCGGCGTCCTCCGGCGGGTGCGGAGCGGCGTCCTCCGGCGGGTGCGGAGCGGCGTCCTCCGGCGGGTGCGGAGCGACGTCCTCCGGCGGGTGCGGAGCGGCGTCCTCCGGCGGTTGCGGAGCGGCGTCCTCCGGCGGTTGCGGAGCGGCGTCCTCCGACGGTTGCGGAGCGGCGTCCTCCGGCGGTTGCGGAGCGGCGTCCTCCGGCGGTTGCGGAGCGGCGTCCTCCGGCGGTTGCGGAGCGGCGTCCTCCGGCGGGTGCGGAGCCAAAACGCGGGGCCATTCCTCTCTCGGCCACTTTCCCGGAGTCCTTTGCGCTGCGCACTGCGCGATGGCCTTCTGCAATCTTTGTTGCCCCTGCAACACTTTTGCCATCAACTCCCTTAAGGCTGGACTCAGGTCTTCGGTTGTGAGCTGGGTCAACATGCCCGCATCCTCCAGCTAGATTTGTGAGTAAGTTGGATCTGCTAAAAGGGTATTGGCAGGTGCCACTCACGTCTTCTTCATCAGACATCTCTGCTTTCGTTACCCCAGACAGTTTTATGCAATATTATGTTATGGCCTTTGGTATGCGCAATGCGCCTGCCACATTCCAACGCCTAGCAAACCTGGTTCTGGGGGGACGTTCCGAATTGCGTTGCATATCTGGATGATTTAGTTGTCCATTCTTCCACCTGGATGGAACACTTGAGTTCCTTAAGAGTTGTGTTTGAGCGCTTGGCTCAGGCGTCATTGACCTTGAACCTTGCCAAGTGTGAGTTTGGGAAAGCAATGGTTACGTATCTTGGTAAGGAGGTGGGGCGAGGTCAAGTGCGTACTGTGTCTGCTAAGGTGGAGGCTATAACATCTTTCCCTCCGCCCACCACTAGACGTGAACTTCGTAGGTTCCTAGGTATGGCCGGGTACTACCGCAGTTTCTGCCGCAACTTCTCCACTGTGGTTGCGCCTTTGACTAGTTTGCTCAGCCCCTCCGTTTCGTTTGTCTGGTCGGCTGACTGTCAGAGCTGTTACAGGGTGGTTTAGGCTAGTTTGCAGCTCCACCCTGTGGATGTATTGTGCCTGTGATATATATATACCTGCCTCACGTGACTATACCTCAGTTGTATGATTGCCTGCTCACTGTGAATACACGGCGTTGAGACATGTTTATTAATGCACCTACATCTACAAACATGGTGTCAGAAGCTCAAATAGGACCCAGCTGTGGACTGCATGCTACTGTCCGTCGCTGAGACAGAGTGTGTTTATTTGTTTTGGTGAGGTTTAGCAGTTTCAGTTAGCCTGTTAGCATTAGCGTCGCGTTGGAACAATGGCATCCAGCATCCCACCTCCGGAGCCTATGAAGATGGCGGAGGACATCCACGGCAACTGGGCGAGCTTTCGAGCAGAATTTGAGGATTAGCTGCTTGCGACCGGGCTCAGCGAGAAATAAAAGCCGGTAAAAGCCGCTGCGCTCAGGAGGCTAATGGGGAACGACTGCCGCCATGTTTACAAACACAACCTGGGACTCACCGCGGACCAACAAAAAGATGCGGGTGCTATACTGGTGGCACTGGAGCAATACTTCACACCCGCAAAGAACGTAATCTTTGAGAGGTAAGTTTTTGGCAACCTTAAACAAGAGGATGGAGAGCTCTTGGATGCGTTTGCTACCAGGCTGAAGGAAAAGGCTGCCTCTTGTGAATATGGAGCTATAAAAGATGAACTCATAAGGGACAGGCTTGTTCTCGGGATAACTGATGAGGGTGCTAGACATCGTTTACTAAGGGAAAAGGACCTTAAATTGGACGAGGCCATTAAAATTTGCCGTGCAGCCGAGGTCATGGACAGCAAGTTAAAAACCATGTCACTGGGCAGCTCTGGACCTGGGGACAGCATTAATGCCACACAAGGACAGCAATATGGACGGAGGTCTGCCAGCAGGCCATCCGAGTCCACCAACACATCTGCACAACCACAGAGCATGAGAGACGCTGGCGAATGCAAGTACTGTGGCACACAACACAAACGTGGGTGGGACCTGTGCCCTGCTTTTGGTAAATCGTGCCGCTCGTGTGGCACTGCTAACCATTTTGCAAAAGTATGCATGAAAAGAGGCCAGCAGGCACGCCAGTTGAATGCTGTGGATGACCCGTCGCCAGGGGAACTGGAGGACAGCGATGGAAGAGACGTGTACACAGCGGAGAGCGTGGGGGCTGTGAACACTCAAGGTAAAAAGTGGTTTGTCAACCTGCCACTGCAAAGTGGGGTTCAGAGGTGCCAGCTCGACTCTGGAGCCACTTGCAATGTGATGAGCATCAAGGACAAGACGAGACTGGCGCCTAGAACGCCTCTTCTGAAGAGTCTCACCAGATTAAAACTATACAACAGTGAGTGGATGAGCTCATTAGGTGTGGACAGTACACAATGCATCATTAGGGGTAAGACGCACAGACTGGACTTTGGGATTGTGCATACTGGCCAGAGGCCCTTGCTTTCGGGTGAGACATGTGAGAGACTTGGTCTGATACACTAGTTATAGTGAAAAAGCCAGACAAATTGAGACTATGCATTGACCCGAAGCCTCTCAACCGTGCTCTGAAACGTTCCCACTACCTTATGCCCACTTTAGATGACGTGTTGTATAAGCTGCCGAAGGCACGTATATTCACCCTGGTGGATGCACGTGATGCATTCCTGCAGTGCCGCTTGGATGAAGAAAGCAGCCTGATGACAACATTCTGGACACCGTGGGGTAGGAAACGCTGGCTGAAACTCCCTTTCAGTGTGTCAGTTGCCCCGGAGCTGTATCAAAGGAAGCAGCATGAGCTGCTGGCCGGTTTGACAGGGATTGAGCCCATAGCCGATGACATCCTTATAGTCGGCTGTGGGGACACAGAGGATGAGGCCAATCGCGACCATGACACAAACCTCATCGCTCTGATGAACAGATGCAGGGAAGTAAAGCTGAGACTGGGCCTGAAAAAGCCGCAGTTCCGAGTGAAGGAGGTCCGCTTCCACGGCCACATACTGTCCGTGGAGGGCCTCAAGGCTGAACCTGACAAGGTCAGGGCGGTTCTGGACATGCCAAACCCCACAGACGCAAAAGGGGTCCAGCGGTGTGTCGGATTTGTGAACTATCTGTCCAGATTCATGCCACGCTTGTCAGCGGTATGTGAGCCACTGAGGAGACTGCTGGGCAAGGATGTGATGTGGCACTGGCTGCCCAAACATGATGCCGCCATGAAGGAAATCAAGGCACTGGTCACGTCGGTGCCAGTCCTAAGGTACTATGACGTCCGCAAGCCAGTCACCGTACAGAGCGACTCCAGTCAGGTGGGTCTGGGCTGCTGCTTGCTTCAAGGGGGACAGCCTGTCGCATTCGCCTCCCGGGCATTGACCCAAACAGAGCAAAATTACGCACAGATTGAAAAGGAGTGCCTGAGCATCGTATTCGCTTGCCAACGCTTCCACTACTACCTATATGGGAGGGGTGATGTGACTGCAGAGACCGACCACCGCCCGCTGGTGTCCATCTTCACCAAGCCCCTCCTCAGTGCGCCAAAGCGCCTTCAGAGCATGCTCCTCACACTTCAGAACTACTGCCTTGCGGTGGTATACAAGCCAGGCCCTGAAATGTACATAAGTGACGCTCAGCAGAGCCACCACCCCGCCACAGAGAACAGACACACTGTACCAACGTGAAATGGTCTGCAGCATGCAGCAGGAGCAGTGTGACACGGCGGCCATTCAGCAGACAGACTATTTAAATGTCAGCAGCCAACACCTGGCACAGATTCGGACACACACTGAGGAGGATGTGTGTCTTCAAACACTTAAGTCAGTCGTGCTGGAGGGATGGCCAGAACACAAAGAGGAGACCCCTGTAGCCGTCAGGGACTACTGGGCCATCAGAGATGAGATAAGTGCACAGGATGGCGTGCTCTTCAGGAGTCAGCGCGTCATCATTCCAAAAGCTACGCGTCCGGAAACGCTGAGACGGATCCACTACAACCACGTGGGGGGCGAGGCGTGCTACAGGCAGGCCCGTGATACACTTTACTGGCAAGGGGAAGTCAAGGATTATGTGCAAAAGTGCTCTGTGTGCAATGAGTATGCACACGAACAACAGAAAGAGACGATGATGTCACACCCGCTCCCCACAGGTCCCTGGCAGCTAGTAAGCATGGATCTGTACAGCTACGCAGGACAGAACTTCTTGCTCGTGGTGGACCATTATTCTGACTTTTGGGAGATCGACCTGCTCCCTGACCTATCAGCGGACACCACGATCCGTAGATGCAAGGCACAGTTTGCACGCTACGGTGTCCCAGACAGGGCAATTTGCCTCACGTGACTATACCTCAGTTGTATGATTGCCTGCTCACTGTGAATACACGGAGTTGAGACACAGCCTGACTTGCCTTGTTTATTAATGCACCTACATCTACAAACAAGAGCGTTTGAGGCGGTGAAGGTGCTGCTCAGTAGTTCCCCTGTTCTGTCCGCCCCGGATTTTTGTAAACCTTTCAAGCTGGAAGTAGACGCAAGTATGGTTGGTGCTGGTGCTGTACTACTGCAGGAAGATGCAGGTGGAATTGATCACCCTGTCTGTTATTTTTCACGCAAGTTTAACAACTGTCAGTCCCGGTATTCCACAATCGAACAAGAGACCCTTGCCCTGCTTTTTGCTCTCCAATTTTTTGAGTTTATGTCGGTTCAAGTTCTCTCCCTGTAGCGGTCTACACAGACCATAACCCCTTGGTTTTTTTGACTAGGATGTATAACCACAACCATCGCCTTATGCGGTGGGCGTTGGTTGTGCAGGGTTACAACCTTGTGATTAGGCACAAGAAGGGATCGGAGAATATTCTTGCCGATGCTTTGTCTCGTGCATAGGTTTTTGTGTGTGGCCTATGCTGTGCTTTTGGGGTGTGGGTTGGGTTGACGGTGATGTTTTTTTTGGTTAGTTTGTTTGACTGTATGTATCGCGAACCCTCCTGGTTTTCTCTTTTGGAAGGGGAGTGTTACGTACATCGTATGATCCGTTTCTTATTACTGTTTGTGTTGTGTTTTGTGTTCCTTTGTCTCCCTCTCCTAAAGCTTTTTACCCAGGTGTTGGTGATCATCGTTAGCCTCAAGTGGCTGCGTCTGGAACTGTCCTAATTAGCTGCCTATTTAAACCTCCTGCGTTTGTTCCAAGAGGGGGTGGCATTTTGGTGTGTGCGTGGGTGTTAGTGTTGCTTCATTGAATTCTATCGAATTTTGTTAGAGTCCATTGTTTGTAGTCCTGCCTGTTGGTAGTCCTGTTTGTTTTGCCAGTCGGTCTTGTTCCTCTTTGTAATACCCTGGGGAGGGCGAGGTAGTTCGCAGGTAAGATGCCCATGGGCCTACATTTTACACCACGCAGGTATTCTTTGTATAGACACACTAGGTAAGTTTCCCCAGGCGGGTACCACCTCATGTATTTATTGGGACCAGGTCAGGGACAGTTAGTTTAGTTAGTTTAGTGGGATAAATTGATGCTTAGTAGGTTAGGTAGCGGTAGCGTCAGACTTAGCTTGAGGGGGTTTGTTTTCTTTGTTTGTTTTGGTACTCGTTTGTTTTGGCGTCCTCCCCAGGCCTAGTTACTGTCCCCGCGTTACATGTTACTTGTTGTGTCTATTTGGCTTGTGGCCTTATAATTGTCCGTGCTGGATATTTAAAACTATACATGACTTATGTAAATAAATCATTGCTAGCATTTGATTCGGTTGTCAGCCTCGGTTCCTGTCGCACCACGACCTCACTGGCTTTTCCCCGGCATATATGCATGACCCCACGTAACAACATATACACATACACACACATGCGCATATAGAAGTACACACACACACACACACACACATAGAAGTATACACACACACCCACACACACACAAACATATAAATACACAAATGCATGATAGAAACACACACACATGTATAAATGCACACACACACACTTATCTATATACATATACACACATACACACACATGTAAAAACACACACACATATTTATGAAAACACACACACACACACAGACATATTGTAATACACATTCATTTTTTATTCTATTCTGTTTTTTATAACTGCTGTCTGTCTTCGGGTTTTGCACATAAGATTTTCACTCATTGCTTATACTTATATAAACTGTGAAGTGACAATAAACTTGACTTGACTTGACACAAACACACATTTATAAACATACACACACACACACACAGACATACTCAAACATATAGAAATACACACACGGATGCAAAAATACAACACATATACACACACACATACACACATCTTAAAACACACACACACACACACATGAGTTAGTAGCAGGGATCCTGGTTGATCTTCTGGTCATCAATACAAGTGGTCCATGGGAACAGATAGTGATGGTCCTGTTGGGACTTTAAAGTGAATATTGATTCCTTGTGTTGGGAACACGTATTAAAGACATGTCCTCACCTGTTGAGGATTTAGAACGTCTGCTATTCTCTTATTGGAGTCCTTCTGTTTATTGAGGACATGGGAGGGACCATTGATTCTGTTGTTTGTTCATAAAGCCTCAAGGGGAGGAACAGTCACTAGATCACACTGGATGTTGTGCTGCTTTGGGACCACCATTGTTCCCCTTTCTTCACTTGAAATCCTCCAAGAGTACCAGATGTTTCTCCTATGACCTCTGACCCCTACCTGCTCCTTAATGACCCCTGACCCCTACCTGCTCCTTAATGACCTCTGACCCCTACCTAGTCCTTAATGACCTCTGACCCCTACCTGCTCCTTAGTGACCTCTGACCCCTACCTGCTCCTTAATGACCTCTGACCCCTACCGGCTCCTTAATGACCTCTGACTCCTACCTGCTCCTTAATGACCTCTGACCCATACCTGCTCCTTAATGACCTCTGACCCCTACCGGCTCCTTAATGACCTCTGACCCCTACCTGCTCCTTAATGACCCCTGACCCCTACCTGCTCCTTAATGACCCCTGACCCCTACCTGCTCCTTGATGACCCCTGACCCCTACATCAACCTTAATGACCTCTGACCCCTACCTGCTCCTTAATGACCTCTGACCCCTACCTGCTCCTTAATGACCCCTGACCCCTACCTGCTCCTTAATGACCTCTGACCCCTACCGGCTCCTTAATGACCTCTGACTCCTACCTGCTCCTTAATGACCTCTGACCCCTACCTGCTCCTGAATGACCTCTGACCCCTACCTGCTCTTTAATGACCCCTGACCCCTACCTGCTCCTTAATGACCTCTGACCCCTACCTTAATCACATGTATTAACTGTCAGTATCTTTGTATGAAGCTGTCTGATAGATGGCTAATACATATTGAAAATATTAAAAGCCATGTTTTATTAATATCTGTTATTGCACCACTAGGGGGCGCTGACTCCACCACCTTCTGGCCAACATGATTAGGGTAAAGGAGACACAGGTGTGTGTGTGGTGTAGGTGTTTGGACTGGTGCTCAACACACACACACACACACACTCACACTCACACATATACAGTGTACAGACACACACATACACACACACACACACATATACAGTGTACAGACACACACATACACACAAACATAAAGAAGTACACACACACACACATTTCTGTACATACACACACTTACATGTGTTCACTGTCAGTATCTTTGTATGAAGCTGTCTGATAAATGATTAATACATCTTAAGATATGAGGCTGCTTATCAAAGCCATATTTTATTAATATCTGTTATTGCACCACTAGGGGGCGTGAATACACCACAGATGTCACACACACACACACACACTCACACTCACACTCACACACACAT
Organism: Muraenolepis orangiensis; assembly: GCA_027704905.1. NCBI lineage: Eukaryota > Metazoa > Chordata > Actinopteri > Gadiformes > Muraenolepididae > Muraenolepis > Muraenolepis orangiensis. Next base: position 12,987 of record JANIIK010002623.1, on the reverse strand, counting down.
CTTTAGGAGGAAGAGAGGGAGGAGGAGAAAGAGGAAGTGAAGTGGGGAGGGAGGGAGGGAGGAGGATAGAGGGAGGGAGGGAGGTGGGGAGGGAAGAGAAGGAGAGAGAGAAGTGGGGAGGAAGGGAGGGAGGAGGACCCAATGCTCTAACAGACACACACACACACACACACACACACACACACACACACACACACACACACACACACACACACACACACACACACACACACACACACACACACACACACACACACACACACACACACTGCAGGAGGGAATGGGGAGGAAGCATTCTGTTGAACTGGTTTAAAATGGCTCATAAAACATGTTGAATCTTGAAGTGACCAGAAGAAGAGAGCCAACCCAAGACTTAATGAAGGGTTGATCCAAGGTTTGATGAAGCGTATTCATCCTGTCACCACGGTGACTGAATGACTCAGAGACTCACTTGTTGTCCCAAGGGAAACTCTGAGTCCCAACACGCCGCCTCACTGAGGCTTGACTTTCAACACAGTTCTGGGGAGCTGGAGTTTGTCTTTGGGTGAGGAGGAGAGATGTGGGGGAGGGAGGAGAAGGAGGGAGGAGGATAGAGGGAGAGAGAGGGAGAGGGAGGAGGAGGGAGAGAGGTGGGGAGGGAGGAGAAGGAGGGAGGAGGATAGAGGGAGGGAGGGAGTGGGAGGAGGAGGAGGGAGGGAGGGAGGAGGATAGAGGGAGGGTGAGGGAGGAAGGGAGAGAGGACAAGGAGGGAGAGAGGTGGGGAGGGAAGGAGGAGGATAGAGAGAGGGAGGAGGAGGAAAAAAGATTTGGGTGAGGGAGGGAGGGAGGAGGAGGGAGAGAGGTGGGGAGGAGAAGGAGGGAGGAGGATAGAGGGAGGGAGGGAGAGGGAGGAGGAGGGAGAGAGGTGGTGAGGGACGGAAGGAGGGAGGAGGATAGAGGGAGGGAGGGAGAGGGAGGAGGAGGGAGAGAGGTGGGGAGGGAGGAGGAGAGAGGGAGGGAGGGAGAGGGAGGAAGAGAGGTGGTGAGGGAGGGAGGGAGGAGGAGAAGAAGGAGGGAGAGGGAGGAAGAGAGGTGGTGAGGGAGGGAGGGAGGGAGGAGGTGAGGGAGGAGAAGGAGGGAGGAAGATAGAGGGAGGGAGGGAGAGCAAGAAGGAGGAGGGAGGAGGAGGAAGAGAGATGGTGAGGGAGGGAGGGGGAGGAGGAGGAAGAACAATTTGTGTGAGGGAGGAGAAGGAGGGAGGAGGATAGAGTGAGGGGGGGAGAGGGAGGAGGAGGAGGAAGAGAGGTGGTGAGGGAGGGAGGGAGGGAGGAGGAGAAGGAGGGAGGAGGAGAAAGAGGAAGAGAAGTGGGGAAGGAGGGAGGGAGGGAGAGAGGTGGTGAGGGAGAGAGGGAGGGAGGAGGTTAGAGGGAGGGAAGAGGAGGGAGAGAGGTGGTGAGGAAGGGAGGGAGGAGAAGGAGGGAGGAGGAGAAAGAGGAAGATAAGTGGGGATGGAGGGAGGGAGGGAGGAGGAGGGAGAGAGGTGGGGACAGAAGAGAAGGAGATAGAGAAGTGGGGAGGGAGGGAGGGAGGAGGACCCAACGCTAACCCAAACGAAGGCTAACCCAGCGTGTCCATCTCCTCACCATGGGGGGAGGAGATGAGGAGTGAGAGGGAGGGCAGGGGGAGGGGAGGGAAGGGGGAGGCTTTATTGTTTGTTCTGCCGACGGGTTTTGATTTCTGTAGGCCTCGTCATGAACCTGATGAGACGCTAACAGAGACGCTAACGGAGAAGCTAACAGAGATGCTAAAAAGAGACACTAACAGAGACGCTAACAGAGATGCTAATATAGAACCTAACAGAGACGCTAACAGAGACCCTAACAGAGAAGCTAAGAGAGACACTAACAGAGATGCTAACAGAGACGCTAACAGAGACGCTAACGGAGACCCTAACAGAGATGCTAACGGAGACGCTAACAGAGAAGCTAACAGAGATGCTAAAAAAAGACGCTAACAGAGACGCTAACAGAGACGCTAATAGTGACGCTAACAGAGATGCTAATATAGAAGCTAACAGAGACGCAAACAGAGAAGCTAACAGAGACGCTAACAGAGACACTAACAGAAAAGCCATCAGAGACGCTAACAGAGAAGCTAACAGAGAAGCTAACAGAGACACTAACAGAGAAGCTAACAGAGACGCTTACAGAGACGCTAACTGAGAAGCTAACAGAGACGCTACAGAGACCCTAACAGAGAAGCTAACAGAGACGCTAATAGAGACGCTAACAGAGATGCTAACAGAGATGCTAACAGAGACGCTAACAGAGACGCTAACAGAGACGCTAACAGAGACTAGTTAGTGTCGGTGTAACGAGTGTTTGGAGGTGAGACCGAAGAGTTCAGGATGTTCCTTAAGTAGTGAATAGTTAACCACTCGCCTAATCACCCTTTGAACAACCCACAGTTAACGAAAGGTTAACTAATGACTGATTACGACATTTAAGGACTGATTAAGACTTAACGACTGATTAGGACATTTAAGGACTGATTAAGACTTAACGACTGATTAAAGAATTGAACGACTGAGGGGGGAACGACCCTTTGAACAACCGGCCCCTGGTCACTTACTGTGTGTGTGTGTGTGTGTGTGTGTGTGTGTGTGTGTGTGTGTGTGTGTGTGTGTATAACACTGTATATAACTGCTTGTATATAATATATATATATGATATTATTAGAGCTGTGTGGTGTTGTAATGCTCTAGTGTCGCCAGCAGGGAGCAGCAGAACACAGCGATATACAGATATTAAAATACCAGTAAGAACCGTGAAGGGATTGGGTCATGGATTAAGAGCAGAGGTCGCTGTGAACCTTTGAGATAAAGAACAATGAACACATGAATGAACAATTGACTAAGAGCTCAATATGTAAGTCAATAACTAAATAATGAAACTGTTGCATTTGTTGAACGTTCCTGACCTGCTCCCAGACCGTAGTGGAGGAATACAGGGGATATTGATCCAGGGCCCAAGCACAGGCTTCAGGTTCAATAACCACTTAATGAACACACAGGCAGGGTTTACTAACCAGAGGGTTGATTGATTGATAACTTATTCTAGACAGATGTACATTGATACTACTCCCGTTCACTTCCAGACACACACAGACGCTCGCTCCTTCACCTCGCGCTCCCACACACACACTCCACACCCCCTCTCCCTCCCTCCTGCTCCCTCACCTCCTCATCTCTTCACCTCCTCACCTCCTCACCTCCCCCACATCCTCACCTCCCCTATCTCTTCACCTCCCTCACGTCCTTACCTCCCCTACCTCACACAAACACACACACATATTTATAAACATACACACACACACACACAGACATACTCAAACATATAGAAATACACACACAGACATAAAAATACACACATCTTAAAATGCACACACACACACACACACACACACACACACACACATGAGTTAGCAGCAGGGATCCTGGTTGATCTTCTGGTCATCAATACAAGTGGTCCATGGGAACAGATACTGATGGTCCTGTTGGGACTTTAAAGTGAATATTGATTCCTTGTGTTGGGAACACGTATTAAAGACATGTCCTCACCTGTTGAGGATTTAGAACGTCTGCTATTCTCTTATTGGAGTCCTTCTGTTTATTGAGGACATGGGAGGGACCATTGATTCTGTTGTTTGTTCATAAAGCCTCAAGGGGAGGAACAGTCACTAGATCAGACTGGATGTTGTGCTGCTTTGGGACCACCATTGTTCCCCTTTCTTCACTTGAAATCCTCCAAGAGTACCAGATGTTTCTCCTATGACCTCTGACCCCTACCTGCTCCTTAATGACCTCTGACCCCTACCTGCTCCTTAATGACCCCTGACCCCTACCTGCTCCTTAATGACCCCTGACCCCTACCTTCTCCTTAATGACCTCTGACCCCTACCTGCTCCTTAATTACCTCTGACCTCTACCTGCTCCTTAATGACCTCTGACCCCTACCTATTCCTTAAGGACCCCTGGCCCCTACCTGCTCCTTAAAGACATCTGAGCCCTGCCTGCTCATTAATGACCTCTGACCCCTACCTGCTCCTTAATGACCTCTGACCCCTACCTGCTCCTTAAAGACATCTGAGCCCTGTCTGCTCCTTAATGACCTCTGACACCTACCTGCTCCTTAATGACCTCTGACCCTACCTGCTCCTTAATGACCTCTGACCCCTACCTATTCCTTAATGACCCCTGGCCCCTACCTGCTCCTTAATGACCCCTGACCCCTACCTGCTCCTTAATGACCCCTGACCCCTACCTGCTCCTTAATGACCTCTGAGCCCTACCTGCTCCTTAATGACCTCTGACCCCTACCTGCTCCTTAATGACCTCTGACCCCTACCTGCTCCTTAATGACCTCTGAGCCCTACCTGCTCCTTAATGACCTCTGACCCCTACCTGCTCCTTAATGAACCCTGACCCCTACCTGCTTCTTAATGACCCCTGACCCCTACCTGCTCCTTAATGACCTCTGACCCCTACCTTCTCCTTAATGAGCTCTGACCCCTACCTGCTCCTTAATGACCTCTGACCGCTACCTGCTCCTTAATGAGCTCTGACCCCTACCTGCTCCTTAATGACCTCTGACCGCTACCTGCTCCTTAATGACCTCTGACCCCTACCTGCTCCTTAATGACCTCTAACCCCTATCTGCTCCTTAATGACCCTGATCCCTACCTGCTCCTTAATGACCTCTGACCCCTACCTGCTCCTTAATGACCTCTGACCGCTACCTGCTGCTTAATGACCTCTGACCCCTACCTGCTCCATAATGACCTCTGACCCCTACCTGCTCCTTAATCACATGTATTAACTGTCAGTATCTTTGTATGAAGCTGTCTGATAAATTACCAATAAATATTCAAAATATTAAAAGCCATGTTTTATTAATATCTGTTATTGCACCACTAGGGGGCGCTGAATCCACCACCTTAAGGCCAACATGATTAGGGTAAAGGAGACACAGGTGTGTGTGTGGTGTAGGTGTTTGGACTGATGATCAAAACACACACACACACACACACATATCTCTCTGTTACACACACACACACACACATCTCTATACACACACACACACACACACCTCTCTCTAGCACAGACACAGACACACACACACACACATATCTCTCTGTTACACACACACACACACACATCTCTATACACACACACACACCTCTCTCTAGCACAGACACACACACACACACATATCTCACACAAACTCCCACACACACACTCACACTCACACTCTCACACACACAAGATCTCTAGGAGGAAGAGAGGTGGTGAGGAAGGGAGGGAGGAGGAGAAGGAGGGAGGAGGAGAAAGAAGAAGAGAAGTGGGGAGTGAGGGAGGAGGAGGAGGATAGAGGGAGGAGGGGAGAGAAGAGAAGGAGAGAGAGAAGTAGGGAGGGAGGGAGGGAGGAGGACCCAACGCTCTAACACACACACACACACACACACACACACACACACACACACACACACACACCACACACACACACACACACACACACACACACACACACACACACACTGCAGGAGGGAATGGGGAGGAAGCATTCTGTTGAACTGGTTTAAATGGCTCATAAAACATGTTGAACCTTGAAGTGACCAGAAGAAGAGAGCCAACCCAAGACTTAATGAAGGGTTGATCCAAGGTTTGATGAAGCGTATTCATCCTGTCACCACGGTGACTGAATGACTCAGAGACTCACTTGTTGTCCCAAGGGAGACTCTGAGTCCCAACACGCCGCCTCACTGAGGCTTGACTTTCAACACAGTTCTGGGGAGCTGGAGTTTGTCTTTGGGTGAGGAGGAGAGATGTGGGGGAGGGAGGAGAAGGAGGGAGGAGGATAGAGGGAGGGAGGGAGGGAGAGGGAGGAGGAGGGAGAGAGGTGGTGAGGGAAGGAGAAGGAGGAGGAGGATAGAGGGAGGGAGGGAGAGGGAGGAGGAGGAGGGAGAGAGGTGGTGAGGGAGGAGAAGGAGGGAGGAGGATAGAGGGAGGGAGGGAGAGGGAGGAGGAGGGAGAGAGGTGGTGAGGGAGGAGAAGGAGGGAGGAGGATAGAGGGAGGGAGGGAGAGGGAGGAGGAGGGAGCGAGGTGGTGAGGGAGGAGAAGGAGGGAGGAGGATAGAGGGAGGGAGTGAGAGGAGGAGGAGGAGGGAGAGAGGTGGGGAGGGAGGGAGGGAGGAGGAGGAGAAGGAGGGAGGAGGATAGAGGGAGGGAGGGAGAGGGAGGAGGAGGAGGGAGGAGGATAGAGGGAGGGAGAGGGAGGAGGAGAATAGAGGGAGGGAGGGAGAGGGAGGAGGAGGGAGAGAGGTGGGGAGGGAGGAGAAGGAGGTAGGGAGGGAGGAGGAGAGATTTGGCGGAGGGAGGAGAAGGAGGGAGGAGGATAGAGGGAGGGAGGGAGAGGGAGGAGGAGGGAGAGAGGTGGGGAGGGAAGGAGGGAGGAGGACAAGGAGGGAGAGAAGTGGGGATGGAGGGAGGAGGATAGAGGGAGGGGGGGAGAGGTAGGAGGAGGAAGAAAGATTTGGGTGAGGGAGGAGAAGGAGGGAGGAGGATAGAGGGAGGGAGGGAGAGGGAGGAAGAGAGGTGGTGAGGGAGGGAGGGGGATAGAGGGAGGGAGGGAGAGGGAGGAGGAGGAGGAAGAGAAGTGGTGAGGGAGGGAGGGAGGAGGAGAAGGAGGGAGGAGGAGAAAGAGGAAGAGAAGTGGGGAGGGAGGAGGAGGGAGAGAGGTGGTGAGGGAGAGAGGGAGGGAGGTTGGAGGAGGAGGAAGAGAGGTGGGGAGAGAAGAGAAGGAGAGAGAGAAGTGGGGAGGGAGGGAGGGAGGAGGACCCAACGCTAACCCAAACGAAGGCTAACCCAGCGTGTCCATCTCCTCACCATGGGGGGAGGAGATGAGGAGTGAGAGGGAGGGCAGGGGGAGGGGAGGGAAGGGGGGAGGCTTTATTGTTTGTTCTGCCGACGGGTTTGGATTTCTGTAGGCCTCTTCATGAACCTGATGAGACGCTAACAGAGACGCTAACAGAGACGCTAACAGAGACGCTAACAGAGACGCTAACAGAGATGCTAACAGAGACGCTAATAGTGACGCTAACAGAGACGCTAATATAGAAGCTAACAGAGACGTTAACTGAGAAGCTAACAGAGACGCTAACAGAGACCCTAACATAAAAGCCATCAGAGACGCTAACAGAGAAGCTAACAGAGAAGCTAACAGAGACGCTAACAGAGAAGCAAACAGAGAAGCTAACAGTGACGCTAACAGTGATGCCAACAGAGACGCTAACAGTGAAGCTAACGGAGATGCTAACAGAGACGCTAAAAGAGACGCTAACAGAGACGCTAACAGAGACGCTAACAGAGAAGCTAACAGAGAGGCTAACAGTGACGCTAACTGAGACGCTAATATAGAAGCTAACAAAGACGCTAACAGAAAGCTAACAGTGACGCTAACTGAGACGCTAATATAGAAGCTAACAAAGACGCTAACAGAGACGCTAACAGAGACGCTAACAGCTTTTGTCGGTGGGAACGAGTGTTTGGAGGTGAAACCGAAGAGTTCAGGATGTTCCTTAAGAACCATCATCAGCACCACACACACACACACACACACTCACACACACACACACACACACACACACACACACACACACACACACACACACACACACACACACTCACACACAAACACACACACACACACACACACTCACACAAACACACACACACACACACATACAGACACACACACACACACATATCTCTCTTACACAAACACATCTCTATACACACACACACACCTCTCTCTAGCACAGACACACACACACACACACACACACACACACACACACACACACACAAACACACACACACATATCTCACACACACTCACACACACACACATACATATCTCTCTCTCTAACAGACACACACACACACACACACACACACACATACACACACACACACACACACACACAGAGGGAGGAGGACAAGGAGGGAGGGAGGGAGGGAGGGAGGGAGGAGGAGAAGGAGGGAGAGAGGTGGGGAGGGAGGGAGGGAGGGAGGGAGGGAGGACAAGGAGGGAGAGAGGTGGGGAGGGAGGGAGGGAGGGAGGGAGGGAGGGAGGGAGGGAGGAGGACAAGGAGGGAGAGAGGTGGGGAGGGAGGGAGGGAGGGAGGGAGGAGGACAAGGAGGGAGAGAGGTGGTGAGGAGGGAGGGAGGACAAGGAGGGAGAGAGGTGGGGAGGGAGGGAGGGAGGGAGGGAGGAGGAGAAGAAGGAGGAAGAGAGGTGGTGAGGGAGGGAGGGAGGACAAGGAGGGAGAGAGGTGGGGAGGGAGGGAGGGAGGGAGGGAGGGAGGAGGACAAGGAGGGAGAGAGGTGGGAGGGAGGGAGGGAGGAGGACAAGGAGGGAGAGAGGTGGGGAGGGAGGGAGGGAGGGAGGGAGGGAGGAGGACAAGGAGGGAGAGAGGTGGGAGGGAGGGAGGGAGGAGGACAAGAAGGGAGAGAGGTGGGAGGGAGGGAGGGAGGAGGACAAGGAGGGAGAGAGGTGGGAGGGAGGGAGGGAGGAGGACAAGGAGGAAGAGAGGTGGGAGGGAGGGAGGGAGGAGGACAAGGAGGTAGAGAGGTGGGGAGGGAGGGAGGGAGGAGGACAAGGAGGGAGAGAGGTGGGGGAGGGAGGAGAAGGAGGGAGAGATGTGGGGGAGGGAGGAGAAGGAGGGAGAGATGTGGGGGAGGAGGAGAAGGAGGGAGAGATGTGGGGGAGGGAGGAGAAGGAGGGAGAGATGTGGGGGAGGGAGGAGAAGGAGGGAGAGATTTGGGGGAGGGAGGAGAAGGAGCGAGGACGATAGAGAGGTAGAGGAAGAGGGAGGAGGGAGAGGAGGTGGCGAGGGGAGGAGGAGAAGAAGAGAGAGAGGGAGAGAAGAAAGGGAGAGAGAGAAGTGGCGAGGGAGGAGGAGAAGGAAGGAGAAAGAGGTGGGGGAAGGAGGAGAAGGAGGGAGAGATGTGGGGGAGGAGGAGAAGGAGGGAGAGATGTGGGGGAGGGAGGAGAAGGAGGGAGAGATGTGGGGGTGGAGGAGAAGGAGGGAGAGATGTGGGGGAGGGAGGAGGAGAAGGAGGGAGAGATGTGGGGGAGGGAGGAGAGGTAGATAGATAGATAGATGGACATATTTATCCTGAGGGAAATTGTTGCGCAACAATCGCACTACATAGAGAGGAACTTAGCAACATCAACAGAATAAGAACAGAGAGCGCCCCCTTGTGGTCAGAACAGAAACACCACCCAACATAACAATGACATTCAACTCAACTCATTCTGTGGGCTCAGGGGGGAGGGTCTCAGGGGGAGGGTCTCAGGGGGAGGGGCTCAGGGGGAGGGGCTCAGGGGGAGGGGCTCTGGGGGTTTTGAGGATGGATTCCAGTCCAGTTCATCACATCTTGACATCCGTGTCTTTTGACCCCCATGACTGAGAGTGGGGATTCTTGCTGAACAAGGGCGTATAGCGTAGAACAATGCATATTTTATTACATTGATTTATATATATATTGCTCTTTTTCTGTGCATTATATTATATTATTATTATGTTTTATTATATTGCATTTTATAAATTGCATTTTATTTTTATATGTTTAACTTTATACCGTTTTACTTTTTTACTTAATTTTATTCTATTCCGTTTTTTTTATAACTACTGCTGTCGTCGGGTTTTGCACATAAGATTTTCCCTCACTGCTTATTCTTGTGTAAACTGTGAAGTGACAATAAACCTGACTTGACTTGACTTGAGATTCCTGTGTGTTGTTGGGCACCACAGTCTGACATGGCATGAAGCCAGCTAGCACGGTTTAGACTTGTCTGTCAATGCTGTTTGTGAGTGTGTTTGTTCAATGGCAGACAGCGCTCTACTGGCAGAGCTCATCACCCTAGGGGGCCCTGGGGCCATTCCTTTGTGCCAACACGGCCCAAGACCTACATGCATCAAGTGTGTGTGTGTGTGTATGTGTGTGTGTGTGTGTGTGGTGTGTGTGTGTGTGTGTGTGGGTGTGTGTGTGTGTGTGTGTGTGTGTGTGTGTGTGTGTGTGTGTGTGTGTGTGTGTGTGTGTGTGTGTGTGTGGTTTGTGTGTGTGTGTGGTGTGTGTGTGTGGTGTGTGTGTGGTGTGTGCCTGCCTGTAAAGGGTGGAACCCAAAACAAACCAGGAAAACAACACAAGAAGAATCCAACCTAAACAACCCTGTTTATTATAGAATTATTACCCTTTATAAACATGATAACCCTGTATATTATATAACTACTACCCATTATTAACATGATAACCCTTTATCTTATAAACACAAAAACCCTGTCTTTTTTAGAACTATAACACATTATAAACATGATAATCTTGTCTTAAATAGAAACATAACCTGCTAAAAAGCATGTCATCACATTTATTATACTGTTTATGGTCAGTTTTCTACTCAATATTTGAATGCTATAAAATAAACATAATAATACAGTTTCAGTCATGAACCTTTTGATGATAATCAATAGTCTAAATGTGTTAAAGTCTGTGCTTCAAATGGACTAAAAGTATCGTCAGAGACGGTGTGTGTCTGAGCTTCTAGTCATCAGAGCTCTCTGTCTATGGTTCATATTTTAATAAAGTTATTATTGTGTATGACTGAGTGAAGTCCTGGAACAACAGCCTAGAAGAGGTTGAACTGGACCAACTGGTTGGTTCACTATATCTTACTTCCTTGATACCGAGTCGGACGCTTCGGTGTTGATCACTTCATTACAGCAGGAAGACGACTAAGATACTGTAGTCAACTCTGATCTGTGATATATCATACATATATATCACTAATATATCATCATATATCACTTTATTACAGCAGGAAGACGACTAAGGTACTGTAGTCAACTCTGATCTGTGATATATCATACATATATATCACTAATATATCATCATATATCACTTTATTACAGCAGGAAGAAGACTAAGGTACTGTATTTGACTCTGATGTTTAATAAATATCTATCGTTATGAATATGTATTAATTGTGTATAATATCAATAGGTCAATTAAACTGTTTAACACTTTATTAGATATGTTATTTAAATGTTATGTTATGTAGCCTACTTGAAACCTCTCACTGTTATATAAAGTTAATCAGTCACACTGCTAATTAAACTAATATTTAACTATTTATTACTTAGAAGGAGCAGGTAGGGGTCAGAGGTCATTAAGGACCTTAACCTCACTAACCCCACATCCTGCTTGGTAGTATAGTCCTCAGGGTTAACCTGAAGTGACTCACTAACCCCACATCCATGCTTGGTAGTATAGTCCTCAGGGTTAACCTGAAGTGACTCACTAACCCCACATCCTGCTTGGTAGTATAGTCCTCAGGGTTAACCTGAAGTGACTCACTAACCCCACATCCTGCTTGGTAGTATAGTCCTCAGGGTTAACCTGAAGTGACTCACTAACCCCACATCCTGCTTGGTAGTATAGTCCTCAGGGTTAACCTGAAGTGACTCACTAACCCCACATCCTGCTTGGTAGTATAGTCCTCAGGGTTAACCTGAAGTGACTCACTAACCCCACATCCTGCTTGGTAGTATAGTCCTCAGGGTTAACCTGAAGTGACTCACTAACCCCACATCCTGCTTGGTAGTATAGTCCTCAGGGTTAACCTGAAGTGACTCACTAACCCCACATCCTGCTTGGTAGTATAGTCCTCAGGGTTAACCTGAAGTGACTCACTAACCCCACATCCTGCTTGGTAGTATAGTCCTCAGGGTTAACCTGAAGTGACTCACTAACCCCACATCCTGCTTGGTAGTATAGTCCTCAGGGTTAACCTGAAGTGACTCACTAACCCCACATCCTGCTTGGTAGTATAGTCCTCAGGGTTAACCTGAAGTGACTCACTAACCCCACATCCTGCTTGGTAGTATAGTCCTCAGGGTTAACCTGAAGTGACTCACTAACCCCACATCCTGCTTGGTAGTATAGTCCTCAGGCTTAACCTGAAGTGACTCACTAACCCCACATCCTGCTTGGTAGTATAGTCCTCAGGGTTAACCTGAAGTGACTCACTAACCCCACATCCTGCTTGGTAGTATAGTCCTCAGGGATAACCTGAAGTGACTCACTAACCCCACATCCTGCTTGGTAGTATAGTCCTCAGGGTTAACCTGAAGTGACTCAGTAACCCCACATCCTGCTTGCTAGTATAGTCCTCAGGGTTAACCTGAAGTGACTCACTAAACCCACATCCTGCTTGGTAGTATAGTCTCAGGGTTAACCTGAAGTGACTCACTAACCCCACATCCTGCTTGGTAGTTATAGTCCTCAGGGTTAACCTGAAGTGACTCACTAACCCCATATCCTGCTTGGTAGTATAGTCCTCAGGGTTAACCTGAAGTGACTCACTAACCCCACATCCTGCTTGGTAGTATCGTCCTCAGGGTTAACCTGAAGTGACTCACTAACCCCACATCCTGCTTGGTAGTATAGTCCTCAGGGTTAACCTGAAGTGACTCACTAACCCCACATCCTGCTTGGTAGTATAGTCCTCAGGGTTAACCTGAAGTGACTCACTAACCCCACATCCTGCTTGGTAGTATAGTCCTCAGGGTTAACCTGAAGTGACTCACTAACCCCACATCCTGCTTGGTAGTAATGTCCTCAGGGTTAACCTGAAGTGACTCACTAACCCCACATCCTGCTTGGTAGTAAAGTCCTCAGGGTTAACCTGAAGTGACTCACTAACCCCACATCCTGCTTGGTAGTAAAGTCCTCAGGGTTAACCTGAAGTGACTCACTAACCCCACATCCTGCTTGGTAGTATAGTCCTCAGGGTCAACCTGTAGTGACTCACTAACCACCACATCCTGCTTGGTAGTATAGTCCTCAGGGTTAACCTGAAGTGACTCACTAACCCCACTTCCTGCTTG
>JANIIK010002622.1:0-29769 GCA_027704905.1 Muraenolepis orangiensis | reverse complement strand
TGTTTCTGTGTGTGTTGCTACAAGCGACACAGAGACACTGAGGAACCTTCTCCCCATAACCCAAACCCAGGGAGGAGGTCCTCCTGGGTGAATGTGGACTGGAAGGTGTGGATGAGTGTCAGTGTGTCTGAGGACCCTCCTCCATCTGGGGACACTCTGTAGAAGGAGAGAGAGCCAGCAGGTCGGTCCACATACACTCCTACTCTGTTAGAGGAGGGGAGATCTATGACTGTTTTACTAGCGTTGTACCGGACAGAGTAACCATCATCATAACAAACAAGACACCAGGACTTGTTGCTCCCTCCAAGACAGCTGTCAACACCCACTCCTCTCCTAGGGATTCCTCTGTATGTCACTCCTATACCAACACCTCCTCCTTTCCTCTCCATCTCCACCTCCCAGTAACAGCGGTCAGTCAGACCCTCTCTACACAACACCTGGGGCCAGGAGTCAAATCTCTCCAGGTGATCAGGATACTTCCTCTCTCTATCCATCGTCACCTTCCTGTTGTCCTCAGACAGAGAGAGGTATCTGTTGACTGTGTTTGGGTCCAGTGTGAGTTCACACTCATCTGATGGGAGAGAAGGAAAGACATGATGAGTCTACACAGAAACACTACATATAAAATACACATACAAGTATCATGAATAGATGTATTATTCTATATTAATATATCTAGATTATATGTTAATATATTTATTATTAAATATAAATATATATTATTCAATTATTTTAAATAAAATTATTATTAAATAAAGGGTTATATTAATATATTGATAACATACATGATGTCCACCATCATGTATGTTATCAATATATTAATATATTGATAAGATAAGATACATGATGTCCACCATCATGTATCTTATCAATATATTAATATATAGATAAGATACATGATGTCCACCATCATGTATCTTATCAATATATTAATATATTGATAACGGGGGTGCTACTACCCGATCAGAAATATAGATATATAGATGTTAATTTCCCCCCCCCCGCAGTGGGTGCCTTGCGGGCCCCTCCCCTACGCCGCTGTGTGTGAGTTAGTGATGTGTCGGTCGCGAACGAGCCGGCTCTTTTTAGTGAACGACGGGAGCCGGCTCTTTTTAGTGAACGGGAGCCGGCTCTTTTTAGTGAACGGGAGCCGGCTGGCACCGCCAACGAGCCGTTATTGATTAGTTGCGGGTGCTCCGCGTACTGCAGTGACTGGATGTCACGCCATGCTGTGCATCACGTGAGGATAGATAAGGAGGAGGGCGGCGCGTGCTCAGTGCTGGTTGCTAACAGAGGGAGAGGAGAACACGCGGGGAAGGGTCCGTTTGCACCGCGCTAATAAGATGAGTGAAAGTAGGAAAAGAAGCAGCATTTGGCTGCATTTTAACAATTGTGCAAACACAAAGGCAGAATGCAGCATTGTCAACATGAAGCTCTCATATAGAGCAGCTCCACAAACCACCTCCACAGGCTCTTGAGAACTGAGCATCCAACAGTTCAGTTGGAAGTCAAAAGGCAGACTGCCTGCTTCTGCCAGTGGTCTACTCCACCTGTTGCTGCTGCAGCTACAGGATCTACCCCCCATGCGTCAGGTACCCAAACACCAACAGCTACACAGACCTCAATAAGACAATGGATATCAAAGGCAATGAATGACCCCAGCTAGACACAACATAGTGGATGAAGAATTGGCCAAAATGATTGCAAGTGATTTCCAACCATTTTCCATTGTGGAGGACAAGGGATTCCTTCACACAGGCTCTCAATCCAATGTATGTTCTGAAACAGGGCAGATAATAACCGAGAGAAGAAACCGGATCAACCCTCTAAGCTCAGGCACTTGGTCTTCCTCAATGCCAATCTGCCCTGAAAAGAAGAAGAACAGGTTACCGTTTGATAGTTGACCGTGGGAAGTTCATTAGAGACTGTTTGATACTGCTGTTTTGCACATTACAATACATTTATTTTTATTATGTTTTTTTATGATAGAGACTGTTATTTGCTGCAGTTTTGAGCATTGCAATATATTTATTTTCATTATGTTATTTATTTATGATCATTTATATTTTTTAAGATTTGATGTCAGCTGTTGCTGTCTTTTGTTCTATATTTTATACTGAAATAGAGCCCTGCTGTTTTGTTAGGGCTTTTTGTTTAAATTAAAATGTCAAATATACAAAAATACAGTAGCTGTCCTTATTTTAAATGTCTATGCTTAAGTTGTTCTAGGTGTTGCTATCTGCTGTGTGTAGCCTGGTTCTACAGGCAGGTCAGGTCATTCATTGGGTGCTATCAGAGGTACAAGGGTCTGGAAATGCAATGAAAACAATTGGCCACAGCTAATCATTTATATTAAAAATGTTTTACTTTTGAATACTTCAGTACAAAGGATGTATTGAATAATTTAAGTGATATATGTGTACACATATAAATAATTAGTCAAAATAGGGCTCAATTTGATTGAATTATAAAAGGTATATGTGGTCAAATAGAAGAGCCGTTTAGGAGCCGAAAGAGCCGGCTCTTCTTGGTGAGCCGAGCCAAATGAGCCGGCTCACTCAAAAGAGCCGGAATTCCCATCACTAGTGTGAGTGGTGTCAGTATGAGAGCATGACAGCGCGTCTAATTGTGATGCGGCCCAAGAGCCAATCACTAAAATGCCTGCGATGCAGTGAACCAATCACCTTCGAGGGGGGAAAACCCTATCAAGCACTCTCTGAGTTGACCATCTGAGTTCAAACCTAAAATGACGACCATAGGACGTTTTTAGTAGAGTGGGAGAGTTCATCTTTTTTTATAGAACGCAATTGCAAGCCATTTTGCCTTCTATGCCAGACGTCATTAGCCCATTTCAAGGCTTCACATCTTCAGCGCCATTTCACCTCACTCCATGCTCACTCCATCCACCAGGAATTCCCTAAAGGTGTTGAACTTCACAAGCAGAAGTTAAACACCTTGAAAAGTCAGGCGGAAAAGCAGACACAGTTTTTCCAAAAAATAAGGAAGCACTCGGAGACCGTAACGCTTGCATCATATCAAGTTGCTTGGAACATAGCACAAGCTAAAAAGCCCTACAATGAAGGGGAGTTTGTTAAAACATGCCTCAGTGACGTGGTTGAAATTTTGTTTCCAGACATCTGTCAGAGCAGAGCTATGTGTGTCTGTCTGTGTGAGGGTGTGTGTGTCTTTGGGAGGGAGGATCTTGAGTGTGTGTGTAAAGTTCTAGATGTTCATTTAGTCTGTGTGAGAGAGAGCGGGGAGGAAGAGAGTGAGGGAGCACAGAGAAAGGCTGAGAACAGAAGAGAGAAGGAGAGGGGGGGGGCCATCTGTGACTGTGTGTATGATGTGGCTCTTTTTACAGTAACATAGTAACATTTTTGGCTCTTAACCTCTGACTGGTTGGCCACCCCTGATGTATGTTATCAATATATTGATATATTGATAACATACATGATGTCCACCATCATATTGATTCCCAGTAGGACGTCACCTCCTGCTGTGTGGATGGACTTTCCATCTGAAAAGTTAGTGTGTTGTTGTGATGACTCAAATTAAATAGACACTTACACTTCTTTAGAGTCGACCTCAGGTCAGGCAGCTTCTCCATCTCCATGCACTTCTTTACAGATGGTTTCAGGTCAGGCAGCTCTCATCTCATGCCTCTTACAGATGGTTCAGGTCAGGCAGCTTCTTCATCTCCATGCACTTCTTTACAGCTGGTTTCAGGACAGGCAGCTTCTCCATCTCCATGTCCAGCGTCTCCATCAGCTGATCCAGGGATCTCCTCAAGGTCCCTGCGTATGATGGAGGAGGGACCTCCACCCTGGTCCAGTCCCTGGTGTGTGGAGGATTCTTCAGGGAACTGAAGCTCTGGAGGAAGTGGAGGTGGTCTTCAGTGTGTGAGAGCTGCTTCACCTCTGAGCTCCTATTGGTCAGATCTTCAACTTCCCGCTCCAGCTCTTTGATGAGGTCTTCAGCTTGTCTCTCTATGGATTTCAGTTTCTCTTGAACCGTTTGGTTGAGATCGTCCCGACACTTTTCAATGCAGCGCATCAGAGCGGCGAGGACCTGCTCACCGTCGGCAAGCTCTCGGTCTGCGTCTGCTCTGCTGAGCTTCACTGCGTCTATGATCTCCTGAATCTTTCTTTTTCTCTCCTGGATCATCTGCTGAACATCAGACTCTATCTTCCCCAGCTTGGCAATCTTCAGCTCATATTCCTCCTTCAGAGGTACAACAGGATGGGACCTGTGGTCTCCCTCTGTACATAGCTGACACACACACACCTGTTCAGTCTGGCAAAAGAGCTCCAGAAGTTGATAATTGTGTTTCTTACACATCCTGTCTTCCAGACGGTGCTGAGGCTCCACCAGCTTATGTTTCTTCAGACCTGCGACTCTCTGATGTGGCTCCAGGTGGGAGTGGCAGAAGGACATAAGACACACTAGGCAGGACTTGACAGCCTTCAGCTGGGTCCCGGTACAGACGTCACAGGGAACTTCTCCTGGTTCAACACAAGGCTGCTCTTTGACCGGTACGGACCGTCTAAACTGATCAACCATCTCTGATATGAAGGTATTGACCCGTAGATTGGGTCTTGTGTTGAACAGCTCATTGCAAACAGGACATTTGAACTGGACCTTGTCCTCCCAGAACGTGGTGATACAGGCTCTACAGAAGTTGTGTCCACATGGTGTGGTAACTGGACTGTTGAACACATCCAGACAGACGGGACAGGAAAAGTTCTCCTCAGACCAGGAAGTGTTAGCAGAGGCCATTCCTAGAACACATTGTTGAATCAAATTAAAAAACAATCACATTATTTTTAAAACGTATTACAATGGTTCTATTTGTACATATATATGAGTGATGGTGAGGCGTAGGGCTTGATATAAACATATAATACACATCTAATACTACATGAACTTAACAATGGTCCACCATCAAAGTGTCTCACCTTAGAACGCTGTCCACCGCTTAGTTGGACAAAGGCTGTTGTCCTTTGAACTGTCTGTCTCCACGTCGAGTCACAAAGAGAGGAACTGTCTGTCTCCACGTCGAGTCACAAAGAGAGGAACTGTCTGTCTCCACGTCGAGTCACAAAGAGAGGAACTGTCTGTCTCCACGTCGAGTCACAAAGAGAGGAACTGTCTGTCTCCACATCGAGTCACAAAGAGAGGAACTGTCTGTCTCCACGTCGAGTCTCAAAGAGAGGAACTGTCTGTCTCCACGTCGAGTGACAAAGAGAGGAACTGTCTGTCTCCACGTCGAGTCACAAAGAGAGGAACTGTCTGTCTCCACATCGAGTCACAAAGAGAGGAACTGTCTGTCTCCACGTCGAGTCTCAAAGAGAGGAACTGTCTGTCTCCACGTCGAGTCACAAAGAGAGGAACTGTCTGTCTCCACGTCGAGTCACAAAGAGAGGAACTGTCTGTCTCCACGTCGCGTCACAAAGAGAGGAACTGTCTGTCTCCACGTCGAGTCTCAAAGAGAGGAACTGTCTGTCTCCACCTCGAGTCACAAAGAGAGGAACTGTCTCTGTCTCCACGTCGCGTCACTAAGAGAGGAACTGTCTGTCTCCACGTCGAGTCTTGCTGCTTTGGTTTCGGTGAGTTCTGTTTCCTCAAAAGTCATGTCATCTCGTGGCCCCGCCCCCCCTCTCGGTGTTAAAGCATGATGAACCAGTTGGTCCAGTTCCCCTCCCAGTTCAGTTCCTTTCAGACTAACCTCTTCTAGGCTGTTGTTCCATGACTCACTCAGTCATGAACTATAATAACCTTATTAAAATATGAACAATAGACAGAGAGCTCTGAGGACCAGAAGCTCAGACACACAGTCTCTGACGATACTTTGATTAATTTTCAATAAAATCAGAATTGTACAATATTGTAACATGATGTCATTTATTATTCAGAAGCATACACTTTAATCAATATAGACTATTGATTACTGACTGCAACTGTTGAGAAGTTCCTCTAAAATGGTTCACAGTCTTGTTGGGTTGGATTCTTCTTGTGTTGTTTCCTGGTTCGTATTTCAGGTTACACCCTTTACTGGTAGGCACACACACACACACACACACACACACACACACACACACACACACACATACATACACACACACACAAACACACACACACACACACACACAGAAACAGATACAGGTGCACACACACACACACAAACACGCACACACACACACATACACAAATAGACAGAGATAGACAGATAGACAGACAGACAGACACACATACTTACACACACACACATACACACACACACAGATACACCTACACAAATACAGGCCACACACACAAGTCAAGTCAAGTCAAGTCCAGTTTATTGTCACTTCACAGTTTACACAAGTATAAAGCAGTGGGTGAAAATCTTATGTGCAAAACCCGACGACAAACCGCAGCTATAAAGATATGATAGATAAAAATACATAGATAAAAAAGGAATAAAAATAGAATAAAACAGAATACAATAAAAGTTCAAAAATATTAATAAAAATGCAATTTATAAAATGCGATATATATCGGCACAGGAGAAGATCAATATGTATATATAAATGGATGTAATAACATCTACATTGTAATATGCTATAGGCCCTTGTTCAGCAGCCTGATGGCCTGACTGTGGAAGCTGTCTCTGAGTCTATTTGTACGGCACGTGATACTGAGGTATCGCCTGGCTGACGGTGAAAGGAATACAGCTCGTGGCTGGCGCATGCATGCATGCACGCCCGCACGCATGCACACACACACACACACACACACACACACACACACACACACACACACAGAAACAGATACAGGTGCACACACACAGACACACACACTCTTGTTGGTTTGCATTCTTCTTCTGTTGTTGTCTGGTTTGTGTTGCACCCTTTACAAGCAGGCACAAACATGCAAACATGGGTGTGCCTGCCCACACATTCAAGTAAGTCCATGTAAAGAATCAGCAATCTCCCCAGAACCAACGTATCTTTCAACAAATCCATATGAACCTCATTAACATGATTGCTTTAGTAGGGTTAGGGTTAGTGTTTGGAGTGTTTAATATGTTCTAGATATACAGGATGTATCTGCCTGCTTGTGGTGTGTGTGGTGCTTCTAATGTCAATGGCTTCCCTCATGTGTGTGTGTGTTGCTGCATGTCTACGTGTGTCACTTCCCTATTGGTTGACTTCAGCTGTGGTGGACCCGCCCCCTTCCTGCTCCTCCCCCGCCACTCAGCTGGACTCCTTGTTCTTATTAAGTGTAATCTATATCTAGTTTGACCTTAAGGTAGTTAAGATACAACCTGACCTGCTCTTATTAAGTGTAATCTATATCTAGTTTGACCTTAAGGTAGTTAAGATACAACCTGACCTGCTCTTATTAAGTGTAATCTATATCTAGTTTGACCTTAAGGTAGTTAAGATACAACCTGACCTGCTCTTATTAAGTGTAATCTATATCTAGTTTGACCTTAAGGTAGTTAAGATACAACCTGACCTGCTCTTATTAAGTGTAATCTATATCTAGTTTGACTTTAAGGTAGTTAAAATACAACCTGACCTGCTCTTCTTAAGTGTAATCTATATCTAGTTTGACCTTAAGGTAGTTAAGATACAACCTGACCTGCTCTTATTAAGTGTAATCTATATCTAGTTTGACTTTAAGGTAGTTAAAATACAACCTGACCTGCTCTTCTTAAGTGTAATCTATATCTAGTTTGACCTTAAGGTAGTTAAGATACAACCTGACCTGCTCTTATTAAGTGTAATCTATATCTAGTTTGACCTTAAGGTAGTTAAGATACAACCTGACCTGCTCTTATTAAGTGTAATCTATATCTAGTTTGACCTTAAGGTAGTTAAGATACAACCTGACCTGCTCTTATTAAGTATAATCTATATCTAGTTTGACCTTAAGGTAGTTAAAATACAACCTGACCTGCTCTTATTAAGTGTAATCTATATCTAGTTTGACCTTAAGGTAGTTAAGATACAACCTGACCTGCTCTTATTAAGTGTAATCTATATCTAGCTTGACCTTAAGGTAGTTAAGATACAACCTGACCAGCTCTTATTAAGTGTAATCTATATCTAGTTTGACCCTAATGAAGAATGAAGAAGAAAGCATTCATGTTCTTCTAACCTTAGACACACATGTGGTCAGTTTAAGATGGAGCATAGGATCTGTGATGGCTTCAACAACAATATAGTAGCCAGAGGGAATGGGACGCTCACCCACATCTTTAAACAAACACAGTCCTATGTACAACACTAATGGATTGATTCTCCTTTATACATTCAAACATCATGGTCACAACAGAGACCGTAACACAATCATTCATATTTCATTCAAACATCATGATCACAACTCAATAACATTCAATCCTATTCGTTTGGCTCCAACAGTGTGTGTGTGACACAATACTCTGCTGCCCTCTGGTGGAGAGACACTGCAGGTGCAGCCCAACACACATTTTTCCACAGACAGCTCTGAGCTCATAACAACGCACCCGATTATTTCCGCTCGGAGAAGAGCACGTTTACACACACATTCACACACGCACACACACACGCGAACCCCCCCCCCCCCCCCAAACACACACACACACACACACACACACACACACACACACATACTCTCTGGAGTATGGCGCCGTACGAGATGGCTGCCGTGTCGCGAGCTCCCGCACGACGACGCAGTTTTTTGTTATTTATTCTTTTTATTGCAACTTTTTTAGTTCAGGATGTTAGCAGCAAGTTCACACCGCTGCCAGGTGGTGAGGATGGGCAGCACCACATCAGAGCCACTGACCCTCAACACGGGAGCCCCCCAGGGATGCGTGCTGAGCCCTCTCCTCTACTCCCTCTACACCCACGACTGCATGGCTATGCACAGCTCCAACGTCATCGTCAAGTTTGCTGACGACACGACAGTGATGGGCCTGATCGCCGGCGACGACGAGACAGCCTACAGGGAGGAGGTCGGATCGCTGGAGCAGTGGTGCCAGGAGAACAGCCTCGCCCTCAACGTCAAGAAGACCAAGGAGCTGATCGTGGACTTCAGGAGGCAGAGGGGAGAGCACAGCCCTATCTCCATCGACGGCGTTGCAGTAGAGCGGGTCAGCAGCTTCAAGTTCCTCGGCGTGCACATCTCCGAGGACCTCACATGGTCCACGCACACCACACACGTGGTGAAAAAGGCCCAACAACGCCTGTATTTTCTCAGGCGTCTGAAGAAATTCAGCATGGGCCCCCGCATCCTGAGAACATTCTACAACGGCACCATCGAGAGTGTTCTGACAGGGTGTATCACCGCCTGGTACGGGAACTGCACGGCACTCGAGCGCAGAGCGCTTCAAAGGGTGGTGCGGACGGCCCAGTATATCGTTGGAGGTGAGCTCCCCTCCCTCCTGGACATTTACAACCAGCGGTGCATGGCCAAGGCCAAAAGAATTATAAAAGACATTGCCCACCCCAGCCACGAACTTTACTCACTATTACCGTCAGGCAGGCGATACCGCAGTATCAAGTGTCGTACAAATAGGCTTAGAGATAGCTTCCACAGTCAGGCCATCAGGCTGCTGAACAAGGGCGTATAACATATAACAATGTATATTTTATTACATTGATTTATATATATATATTGCTATTTTCTGTGCTGATTTTTGCATTTTATAAATTGCATTTTTTATTTTTATTTTATATTCCTATTGTATTTTTTATTCTATTTTTTATTCTATTTTTTATCTATTTTTATTTTATCTTATTTTATAACTGCTGTCTGTCGTCGGGTATTGCACACAAGAATTTCACATCACTGCTTTATACTAAACTGTAAACTGTGAAGTGACAATAAACTTGACTTGACTTGACTTGACACACACACACACACCCTCTCCTCCCACTCCCGTTCTAACTCTCGCGTGACTCTCTCCCTCCCATTCCCACGCAACCCGCTCCGCCTCCCCCTAGCGCTCTCAGCCAATGAGCCTCCATAGTGGACACTTCCCCCAAAACACATGCAGGTAAACAAACACACCCAGACAACAGCCAATGAACTCCCCAAGCCCCTTAGTCCTGGAGGGAGACCCATGGTGGGCCAGGACCCAGCCTTACAGTGAGGTCCCCAAGCCCCTTAGTCCTGGAGGGAGACCCATGGTGGGCCAGGACCCAGCCTTACAGGGAGGTCCCAAAACCCCTTAGTCCTGGAGGGAGACCCATTGTAGGCCAGGACCCAGCCTTACAGTGAGGTCCCCAAGCCCCTTAGTCCTGGAGGGAGACTCATGGTGGGCCAGGACCCAGCCTTACAGTGAGGTCCCCAAGCCCCTTAGTCCTGGAGGGAGACCTGCTGGACCTGGGGGGTCCAGCAGGGGGACCCGGGTCTAGCAGGGGGACCTGGGTCCAGCAGGGGGACCTGGGTCTAGCAGGGGGACCTGGTCCAGCAGGGGGACCCGGGAGCAGCAGGGGGACCCGGGTCCAGCAGGGGGACCAGGGGGGTCCAGCAGGGGGACCTGGGGGGTCCAGCAGGGGGACCTGGGTCCAGCAGGGGGACCTGGGTCCAGCAGGGGGACCCGGGGACCTGGGGGGTCCAGCAGGGGGACCCGGGTTCAGCAGGGGGACCTGGGGGGGTCCAGCAGGGGGACATGGGTCCAGCAGGGGGACCTGGGTCTAGCAGGGGGACCCGGGGGTCCAGCAGTGGGACCCGGGGGTCCAGCAGGGGGACCCTGGGTACAGCAGGGGGACCTGGGTCCAGCAGAGGGACCCGGGGGTCCAGCAGGGAGACCTGGGTCCAGAAGGGGGACCTGGGACCAGCAGGGTGATCTGGGTCCAGCAGGGGGACCAAGGTCCAGCAGGGGGACCTGGGGGGTCCAGCAGGGGGACCTGGGTCCAGCAGGGGGACCTGGGTCTAGCAGGGGGACCCGGGGGTCCAGCAGTGGGACCCGGGGGTCCAGCAGGGGGACCCGGGTCCAGCAGGGGGACCCGGGTCCAGTAGTGGGACCCAGGTCCAGCAGGGGGACCCGGGACCAGCAGGGGGACCTGGGTCCAGCAGGTGGACATGGGTCCAGCAGGGGGACCTGGGTCCAGCAGGGGGACCCGGGTCCAGGAGGGGGACCCGGGTCTAGCAGGGGGAAACGGGTCCAGCAGTCAAGTAGGGGGACCTGGGGGGTCCAGCAGGGGGACCCGGGTCTAGCAGGGGGACCTGGGTCCAGCAGGGGGACCTGGGTCTAGCAGGGGGACCTGGTCCAGCAGGGGGACCCGGGTGCAGCAGGGGGACCCGGGTCCAGCAGGGGGACCTGGGGGGTCCAGCAGGGGGACCTGGGTCCAGCAGGGGGAACTGGGTCCAGTAGGGGGACCCGGGTCTAGCACGGGGACCTGGGTCCAGCAGTCAAGTAGGGGGACCTGGGGGGTCCAGCAGGGGGACCCGGGTCTAGCAGGGGGACCTGGGTCCAGCAGGGGGACCTGGGTCTAGCAGGGGGACCCGGGTCCAGTAGTGGGACCCGGGTCCAGCAGGGGGACCCGGGACCAGCAGGGGGACCTGGGTCCAGCTGGTAGACATGGGTCCAGCAGGGGGACCCGGGTGCAGCAGGGGGACCCGGGTCCAGCAGGGGGACCTGGGGGGTCCAGCAGGGGGACCTGGGGGGTCCAGCAGGGGGACCTGGGTCCAGCAGGGGGACCTTGGTCTAGCAGGGGGACCCGGGTCCAGTAGTGGGACCCAGGTCCAGCAGGGGGACCCGGGACCAGCAGGGGGACCTGGGTCCAGCAGGTGGACATGGGTCCAGCAGGGGGACCTGGGTCCAGCAGGTGGACCCGGGGACCTGGGGGGTCCAGCAGGGGGACCTGGGGACCTGGGGGATCCAGCAGTGGGACCCGGGGACCTGGGGGGTCCAGCAGGGGGACCCGGGTCTAGCAGGGGGACATGGGTCCAGCAGGGGGATCTGGGTCTAGCAGGGGGACCCGGGGGTCCAGCAGGGGGACCCTGGGTCCAGCAGGGGGACCTGGGTCCAGCAGGGGGACCCGGGGGTCCAGCAGAGTGATCTGGGTCCAGCAGGGGGACCAGGGTCCAGCAGGGGGACCTGGGGGTCCAGCAGTGGGACCCGGGGGTCCAGCAGGGGGACCCTGGGTCCAGCAGGAGGACCCGGGTCCAGCAGGGGAACCCGGGTCCAGCAGGGGGATCCGGGGGGTCCAGCAGGGGGACCCGGGTACAGCAGGGGGACCCGGGTACAGCAGGGGGACCCGGGTCCAGCAGTCAAGTAGGGGGACCTGGGGGGTCCAGCAGGGGGACCCGGTTCTAGCAGGGGGACCTGGGTCCAGCAGGGGGACCTCGGTCTAGCAGGGGGACCTGGGTCCAGCAAGGGGACCCGGGGGTCAAGCAGGGAGACCTGGGTCCAGCAGGGGGACCTGGGTCCAGCAGGGAGACCCGGGTCCAGCAGGGGGACCTGGGGGGTCCAGCAGGGGGACATGGGTCCAGCAGGGGGACCTGGGTCTAGGAGGGGGACCCGGGGGTCCAGCAGTGGGACCCGGGGGTCCAGCAGGGGGACCCTGGGTCCAGCAGGGGGACCTGGGTCCAGCAGGGGGACCCGGGGGTCCAGCAGGGAGACCTGGGTCCAGCAGGGGGACCTGGGACCAGCAGGGTGACTAGGGTATAGCAGAGTGATCTGGGTCCAGCAGGGGACCAGGTCAGCAGGGGACCTGGGGGTCCAGCAGTGGGACCCGGGGGTCCAGCAGGGGGACCCTGGGTCCAGCAGGGGGACCCGGGTCCAGCAGGGGAACCCGGGTCCAGCAGGGGGATCCGGGGGGTCCAGCAGGAGGACCCGGGTACAGCAGGGGGACCCGGGTCCAGCAGTCAAGTAGGGGGACCTGGGGGGTTCAGCAGGGGGACCCGGTTCTAGCAGGGGGACCTGGGTCCAGCAGGGGGACCTCGGTCTAGCAGGGGGACCTGGGTCCAGCAGGGGGACCTGGGTCTAGCAGGGAGACCTGGGTCCAGCAGGGGGACCTGGGTCCAGCAGGGAGACCTGGGTCCAGCAGGGAGACCTGGGTCCAGCAGGGGGACCTGGGTCTAGCAGGGGGACCTGGTCCAGCAGGGGGACCCGGGTTCAGCAGGGGGACCCGGGTCCAGCAGGGGGACCTGGGGGGTCCAGCAGGGGGACCTGGGTCTAGCAGGGGGACCTGGGGGTTCAGCAGTGGGACCCGGGGGTCCAGCAGGGGGACCCTGTGTCCAGCAGGGGGACCTGGGGGTCCAGCAGGGGGACCTGGGGGGTCCAGCAGTGGGACCTGGGTCTAGCAGGGGGACCCGGGGGTCCAGCAGTGGGACCCGGGGGTCCAGCAGGGGGACCTTGGTCCAGCAGAGGGACCCGAGGACCTGGGGGGTCCAGCAGGGGGACCTGAGGACCTGGGGGGTCCAGCAGGGGGACCCGGGTCTAGCAGGGGGACATGGGTCCAGCAGGGGGATCTGGGTCTAGCAGGGGGACCCGGGGGTCCAGCAGTGGGACCCGGGGGTCCAGCAGGGGGACCCTGGGTCCAGCAGGGGGACCTGGGTCCAGCAGGGGGACCCGGGGGTCCAGCAAGGAGACCAGGGTCTAGGGTCCAGCAGAGTGATCTGGGTCCAGCAGGGGGACCAGGGTCCAGCAGGGGGACCTGGGGGTCCAGCAGTGGGACCCGGGGGTCCAGCAGGGGGACCCTGGGTCCAGCAGGGGGACCCGGGTCCAGCAGGGGAACCCGGGTCCAGCAGGGGGATCCGGGGAGTCCAGCAGGGGGACCCGGGTACAGCAGGGGGACCCGGGTACAGCAAGGGGACCCGGGTCCAGCAGTCAAGTAGGGGGACCTGGGGGGTCCAGCAGGGGGACCCGGTTCTAGCAGGGGGACATGGGTCCAGCAGGGGGACCTCGGTCTAGCAGGGGACCTGGGTCCAGCAAGGGGACCCGGGGTCCAGCAGGGAGACCTGGGTCCAGCAGGGGGACCTGGGTCCAGCAGGGAGACCTGGGTCCAGCAGGGAGACCTGGGTCCAGCAGGGGGACCTGGGTCTAGCAGGGGGACCTGGTCCAGCAGGGGGACCCGGGTTCAGCAGGGGGACCTGGGTCCAGCAGGGGGACCTGGATCCAGCAGGGAGACCCGGGTCCAGCAGGGGGACCTGGGGGGTCCAGCAGGGGGACATGGGTCCAGCAGGGGGATCTGGGTCTAGGAGGGGGACCCGGGGGTCCAGCAGTGGGACCCGGGGGTCCAGCAGGGGGACCCTGGGTCCAGCAGGGGGACCTGGGTCCAGCAGGGGGACCCGGGGGTCCAGCAGGGAGACCTGGGTCCAGCAGGGGGACCTGGGACCAGCAGGGTGACTAGGGTATAGCAGAGTGATCTGGGTCCAGCAGGGGGACCTGGGGGTCCAGCAGTGGGACCCGGGGGTCCAGCAGGGGGACCCTGGGTCCAGCAGGGGGACCCGGGTCCAGCAGGGGAACCCGGGTCCAGCAGGGGGATCCGGGGGGTCCAGCAGGAGGACCCGGGTACAGCAGGGGGACCCGGGTCCAGCAGTCAAGTAGGGGGACCTGGGGGGTTCAGCAGGGGGACCCGGTTCTAGCAGGGGGACCTGGGTCCAGCAGGGGGACCTCGGTCTAGCAGGGGGACCTGGGTCCAGCAGGGGGACCTGGGTCTAGCAGGGAGACCTGGGTCCAGCAGGGGGACCTGGGTCCAGCAGGGAGACCTGGGTCCAGCAGGGAGACCTGGGTCCAGCAGGGGGACCTGGGTCTAGCAGGGGGACCTGGTCCAGCAGGGGGACCCGGGTTCAGCAGGGGGACCCGGGTCCAGCAGGGGGACCTGGGGGGTCCAGCAGGGGGACCTGGGTCTAGCAGGGGGACCCGGGGGTCCAGCAGTGGGACCCGGGGGTCCAGCAGGGGGACCCTGTGTCCAGCAGGGGGACCTGGGGGTCCAGCAGGGGGACCTGGGGGGTCCAGCAGTGGGACCTGGGTCTAGCAGGGGGACCCGGGGGTCCAGCAGTGGGACCCGGGGGTCCAGCAGGGGGACCCTGGGTCCAGCAGGGGGACCTTGGTCCAGCAGAGGGACCCGAGGACCTGGGGGGTCCAGCAGGGGGACCTGGGGACCTGGGGACCTGGGGGGTCCAGCAGGGGGACCCGGGTCTAGCAGGGGGACATGGGTCCAGCAGGGGGATCTGGGTCTAGCAGGGGGACCCGGGGGTCCAGCAGTGGGACCCGGGGGTCCAGCAGGGGGACCCTGGGTCCAGCAGTGGGACCCGGGGGTCCAGCAGGGGGACCCTGGGTACAGCAGGGGGACCCGGGGGTCCAGCAAGGAAACCAGGGTCTAGGGTCCAGCAGAGTGATCTGGGTCCAGCAGGGGGACCAGGGTCCAGCAGGGGGACCTGGGGGTCCAGCAGTGGGACCCGGGGGTCCAGCAGGGGGACCCTGGGTCCAGCAGGGGGACCCGGGTCCAGCAGGGGAACCCGGGTACAGCAAGGGGACCCGGGTCCAGCAGTCAAGTAGGGGGACCTGGGGGGTCCAGCAGGGGGACCCGGTTCTAGCAGGGGGACATGGGTCCAGCAGGGGGACCCGGGGGTCCAGCAGGGAGACCTGGGTCCAGCAGGGGGACCTGGGTCCAGCAGGGAGACCTGGGTCCAGCAGGGAGACCTGGGTCCAGCAGGGAGACCTGGGTCCAGCAGGGGGACCTGGGTCTAGCAGGGGGACCTGGTCCAGCAGGGGGACCCGGGTTGGGACCTTAACTGGACCTTAAAGAGTTAATAACATAATGATAACATCAGATGAGAGGTAGAGGTGTAGAGGACCTTAAAGAGTTAATAACATAATGATAACATCAGATGAGAGGTAGAGGGGTAGAGGACCTTAAAGAGTTAATAACATAATGATAACATCAGGTGAGAGGTAGAGGGAAGAGGACCTTAAAGAGTTAATAACATAATGATAACATCAGATGAGTGGTAGAGGGGGTAGAGGACCTTAAAGAGTTAATAACATAATGATAACATCAGATGAGAGGTAGAGGGGGTAGAGGACCTTAAAGAGTTAATAACATAATGATAACATCAGATGAGAGGTAGAGGGGGTAGAGGACCTTAAAGAGTTAATAACATAATGATAACATCAGATGAGAGGTAGAGGGGGTAGAGGACCTTAAAGAGTTAATAACATAATGATAACATCAGATGAGAGGTAGAGGGGTAGAGGACCTTAAAGAGTTATTAACATAATGATAACATCAGATGAGAGGTAGAGGGGTAGAGGACCTTAAAGAGTTAATAACATAATGATAACATCAGATGAAAGGTAGAGGGGGTAGAGGACCTTAAAGAGTTAATAACATAATGATAACATCAGATGAGAGGTAGAGGGGTAGAGGACCTTAAAGAGTTAATAACATAATGATAACTTCAGATGAGAGGTAGAGGGGTAGAGGACCTTAAAGAGTTAATAACATAATGATAACATCAGATGAGAGGTAGAGGTCCTTAAAGAGGGTCCAGCAGGGGGACCCGGGGATCCAGCAGTGGGACCCGGGGGTCCAGCAGTGGGACCCGGGGGTCCAGCAGGGGGACCAGGGTCCAGCAGGGGGACCTGGGGGGTCCAGCAGGGGGACCTGGGTCTAGCAGGGGGACCTGGGTCCAGCAAGGGGACCTGGGTCTAGCAGTGGGACCTGGGTCCAGCAGGGGGACCTGGGCCCGCTCCTCGTCCCGCTCCTCGGCCCGCTCCTCAGGCCCGCTCCTCGGCCCGCTCCTCAGGCCCGCTCCTCGGCCCGCTCCTCGGCCTGCTCCTCAGGCCCGCTCCTCGTCCCGCTCCTCATCCCGCTCCTCGTCCCCAGGGCGAGACCGAACCAAATGTTCCTCCGCCCCCCAACCCAAACACTTCATAGTTGCAGAAGAACAAACACAATACAACTGAAATTGTCAATTTAAAACTGAAAGTGAGAGAGAGAAAAAGAGAGAGAGAGAGAGAGAGAGAGAGAGAGAGAGAGAGAGAGAGAGAGAGAGAGAGAGAGAGAGAGAGAGAGAGAGAGAGAGAGAGAGAGAGAGAGAGAGAGGGGGGAGAAAGAGAGAGTGAGAGAGAAGGGGGAGAAAGAGAGAGTGAGAGAGAGAGAGAGAGAGAGAGAGAGAGAGAGAGAGAGAGAGAGAGAGAGAGAGAGAGAGAGAGAGAGAGAGGAGAGAGAGAGAGAGAGAGAGAGAGAATTGTGCAAAAAAGATTTAAAGTGCCAGTGGTGATGCAGCATCATGAATACAGTGCAGTACCTGCAGAAAAGTGCAGTAACTGTAATGAGTCCAGAAAGTCCATCAAAAGAGGGATAGTGTATGATAGTGTAATGTAATGTGGATGAGAAGGTTCTGATAGTGGCAGCACTCCTAGCTGTGACAGGACGGTAGGGGGAGAAGAGATGGTGTCCAGGGTGGTTAGGGTCCTTAGTGATGGAGATGGCCTTCTTTCTACATCTGGTTCTAAAGATCTCCTCAAGCCTGCTCCTTAACGACCTCTGACCCCTACCTGATCCTTAATGACCCCTGACCCCTACCTGCCCCTTAATGTCCTCTGACCCCTACCTGCTCCTTAATGACCTCTGACCCCTACCTGCTCCTTAATGACCTCTGACCCCTACCTACTCCTTAATGACCCCTGACCCCTACCTGATCCTTAATGACCCCTGACCCCTACCTGCTCCTTAATGACCTCTGACCCCTACCTGCTCCTTAATGACCCCTGACCCCTACCTGAACCTTAACGACCTCTGACCCCTACCTGATCCTTAATGACCCCTGACCCCTACCTGATCCTTAATGACCTCTGACCCCTACCTGCTCCTTAATGACCTCTGACCCCTACCTGCCCCTTAACGCCATCTGACCCCTACCTGATCCTTAATGACCCCTGACCCCTACCTGATCCTTAATTACCTCTGACCCCTACCTGCTCCTTAACGACCTTAAATAGTTAATAACACTGTCTGGTCTTCATATGTAACATCAGATGAGAGGTAGAGGGGTAGAGGCCCTTAAAGAGTTAATAACATAATGATAACATCAGATGAGAGGTAGAGGGGGTAGAGGACCTTAAAGAGTTAATAACATAATGATAACATCAGATGAGAGGTAGAGGGGGTAGAGGCCCTTAAAGAGTTAATAACATAATGATAACATCAGATGAGAGGTAGAGGGGTAGAGGACCTTATAGAGTTAATAACATAATGATAACATCAGATGAGAGGTAGAGGGGTAGAGGACCTTAAAGAGTTAATAACATAATGATAACATCAGATGAGAGGTAGAGGGGTAGAGGACCTTAAAGAGTTAATAACATAATGATAACATCAGATGAGAGGTAGAGGGGTAGAGGACCTTAAAGAGTTAATAACATAATGATAACATCAGAGGAGAGGTAGAGGGGGTAGAGGACCTTAAAGAGTTAATAACATAATGATAACATCAGATGAGAGGTAGAGGGGGTAGAGGACCTTAAAGAGTTAATAACATAATGATAACATCAGATGAGAGGTAGAGGGGTTAGAGGACCTTAAAGAGTTAATAACATAATGATAACATCAGATGAGAGGTAGAGGGGGTAGAGGACCTTAAAGAGTTAATAACATAATGATAACATCAGATGAGAGGTAGAGAGGACCTTAAAGAGTTAATAACACAATGATAACATCAGATGAGAGAGAGAGAGACCCTGTGCTCTGCTTATGCTGGTTGTACTTCTATTTTATCCTGAGGGAAGTTACTTCTCTGCATTTGACCCATCCTAGTGTTAGGAGCAGTGGGCAGCCATTAGTACAGCGCCCGGGGAGCAGTGTAAGGGGTGCCTTGCTCAAGGGCACTTAGGCAGTAACCTGGTGTTTCTGGGTCTTGAACTGGTGACCTTGCGGCTCCCAAGCCAAGTCCTTATCCACTGAGCTACTGCCCCCCAAAGGGGGCACCGTTTTAACCGTACTGTGTGTTGTGTTTATCTTGTAGTAGTAGATAGCGTGTTGTTAATGCTCTTTATGGCGCTACGCAGGCATCCTAGTAGTTGGGACCATTTTACTATTGGCCTCAAATTGTGAATGCAATTGTTCTATTTGTGTCTTTATTTACCTCAGAAATATCTCTCCAGGGAGGAGGAGATGGGGCTGGTGGCAGATCACCCTGCCCTACGACCACGTCTTATCCAGGAAAACCTCTGGAATCACATGGGCTATCATGACAAATGAAGAACAACCATTGACCAATACGATACCATCCACTTTCCCTTAGGGTAATTGTTCTCATTGGCTCAGTGTCGCTGGATTTAACTAATGTCCTTCTATATGTGACATTCAGAGTCAATTGACATGTCACCCAGTCACCCACACACTGATAGTATTCATATCTACATACATTCAAGTGGCGTTTGTAGAAAGCAGCACATGAGCCTGGGTCGCAACGGAGTGATAAGTCATCAGTCATCACCACTCGGCCACCTGATCTCTGCAGAATTAGCAGATCTGTGCACAATATTGTACACAGTATTGAATGTTGTCTTTAACAGACCCTTTACCACTGAAACACAGGTCAGTTATTGATAAAGAGCCACAGCAAACCTAACCATTACACCATGGAACCCTTTGGTTTACATAGCAATTAATAAAAAAACTTCATAATAACCAAGCAAAGTTGACTGTGAAACTTTGGTGAATTCAATGATCAATTGGATTGGTCTGTAGAATGAGAAGCATTGGTGGTATGGTGTGAGAATAGCTGCCTTCCAAGCAGTTTATTCCCAGCCAATGTCATTCTGACATTGTACCAATGACTTGAACCAATGAGGATGGGATACGAACCCACGCAGAGCACAATGGATTAAGCAGTCCATCGTCTTAACCACTCGGCCACCTCATCTCTCCAGAATTTGCATATCTGCACAATAGTCGATACTGTATTGAATGTGCTCTGGAAAACACCCTTTAACCACTGAAAAACAGAAGAGCAGTTCAGTTATTGATGAAGAGCCACAGCAAACAAGGTTCCACCGAGACTTGAACGTGGATCGCTGGATTCAGATTCCAGAGTGCTAAACATTACACCATGGAACGCCTTGGTTTACATGGAACCCTTTGGTTTACATGGAACCCTTTGGTTTACATGGAACCCTTTGGTTTACATAGCATTAAATAAAAAAACTTCATAGTAACCATTTTTGTAACTTGGAGACCAGTGAACTGCAAGGTCGACCCTGAAACTTGGGTCAATTCATGGTTTCAATTATCAATTGCATTGGTTTGTACAATGAGAAGCATTGCAGATTGCAGATCTGTGCACAATATTCAATACTGTAATGAATGTGCTCTGGAAAACACCCTTTAACCGCTGAAGTTATTAAATTATCAATTGTATTTTTC
The DNA here is from genome assembly GCA_027704905.1 of Muraenolepis orangiensis. Classification (NCBI taxonomy): domain Eukaryota; kingdom Metazoa; phylum Chordata; class Actinopteri; order Gadiformes; family Muraenolepididae; genus Muraenolepis; species Muraenolepis orangiensis. The sequence continues at coordinate 9,412 of JANIIK010002622.1, read as the reverse complement.
TTTACAGTGCCTGTATCTGTGTGTGTGTGTCTGTGTGTGTGTGTTTGTGGGGGTGTGTGCGCCTGTCTCTGTGTGTGTGTCTGTGTGCGCATGTGTGTGTATGTCTTGAAATTGAATAACTTCAGTGGTGACAGGGTGTTTTCCAGAGCACATTCAATACAGTATTGAATATTGTGCACATATCTGCAAACACTGGAGAGATGAGGTGGCCGAGTGGTTAAGGCGATGGACTGCTAATCCATTGTGCTCTGCAGGCGTGGGTTCAAATCCCATCCTCATTGGTTCAAATCATTTTTACAATGTCAGAATGACATTGGCTGGGAATAAACTTCTTGGAAGGCAGCCATTCTCACCACTATAACACCAATGCTTCTCATGGTACAGACCAATGCAATTGATCATTTAAATCATGAATTCAGTTTTAATGTCAACTTTGCAGATCACTCTCCTCCAGGTTATAATTATGGTTACTATAAAGTTATTTTATTAATTGCTATGTAATTGAAAGGGTTCCATGGTGTAATGGTTAGCACTCTGGACTCTGAATCCAGTGATCCAAGTCTTGGTGGAACCGTATTTTCTGTGGCTGTTTATCAATAACTGAACTGCTCTTCTTTATTTCAGTGGTGAAATTGTGTTCTCCAGAGCAAATTCAATACAGTATCGAATATTGTGCACAGATCTGCAACCTCTGGAGAGTTGAGGTGGCCGAGTGGTTAAGGCGATGGACTGCTAATCCATTGTGCTCTGCAGGCGTGGGTTCAAATCCCATCTGTTCAAGTCTTTATTACAACATCAGAATGACTGGGTCTTTAAAAGTTGATGTGTAAAAATTTCAGCACCAGCATGGATCCAAGGGCTACATCTTTAGAGTGGGAAATGACACTATGAAGGATAAGTACATAGACATCAATGCATAGGCCGGGAATCAAACACGGGTCAAATGCTTGGAAGGCAGCTATGCTTCATTCTTCATGATAGCCCATGTGATTCCAGAGGTTTTCCTGGATAAGACGTGGTCGTAGGGCAGGGTGATCTGCCACCAGCCCCATCTCCTCCTCCCTGGAGAGATGTCTGAGGTAAATAAAGACACAAATAGAACAATTGCATTCACAATTTGAGGCCAATAGAAAAATGGTCCCAACTACTAGCATGCCTGCGTAGCGACATAAAGAGCATTAACAACACGCTATCTACTACTACAAGATAAACACAACACACAGTATGGTTAAAACAACACGCTATCTACTACTACAAGATAAACACAACACACAGTATGGTTAAAACAACACGCTATCTACTACTACAAGATAAACACAACACACAGTGGGGTTAAAACAACACGCTATCTACTACTACAAGATAAACACAACACACAGTGGGGTTAAAACAACACGCTATCTACTACTACAAGATAAACACAACACACAGTGGGGTTAAAACAACACGCTATCTACTACTACAAGATAAACACAACACACAGTGGGGTTAAAACAACACGCTATCTACTACTACAAGATAAACACAACACACAGTGGGGTTAAAACAACACGCTATCTACTACTACAAGATAAACACAACACACAGTGGGGTTAAAACAACACGCTATCTACTACTACAAGATAAACACAACACACAGTGGGGTTAAAACAACACGCTATCTACTACTACAAGATAAACACAACACACAGTATGGTTAAAACAACACGCTATCTACTACTACAAGATAAACACAACACACAGTGGGGTTAAAACAACACGCTATCTACTACTACAAGATAAACACAACACACAGTGGGGTTAAAACAACACGCTATCTACTACTACAAGATAAACACAACACACAGTATGGTTAAAACAACACGCTATCTACTACTACAAGATAAACACAACACACAGTGGGGTTAAAACAACACGCTATCTACTACTACAAGATAAACACAACACACAGTGGGGTTAAAACAACACGCTATCTACTACTACAAGATAAACACAACACACAGTGGGGTTAAAACAACACGCTATCTACTACTACAAGATAAACACAACACACAGTGGGGTTAAAACAACACGCTATCTACTACTACAAGATAAACACAACACACAGTGGGGTTAAAACAACACGCTATCTACTACTACAAGATAAACACAACACACAGTGGGGTTAAAACAACACGCTATCTACTACTACAAGATAAACACAACACACAGTGGGGTTAAAACAACACGCTATCTACTACTACAAGATAAACACAACACACAGTGGGGTTAAAACAACACGCTATCTACTACTACAAGATAAACACAACACACAGTGGGGTTAAAACAACACGCTATCTACTACTACAAGATAAACACAACACACAGTGGGGTTAAAACAACACGCTATCTACTACTACAAGATAAACACAACACACAGTGGGGTTAAAACAACACGCTATCTACTACTACAAGATAAACACAACACACAGTGGGGTTAAAACAACACGCTATCTACTACTACAAGATAAACACAACACACAGTGGGGTTAAAACAACACGCTATCTACTACTACAAGATAAACACAACACACAGTGGGGTTAAAACAACACGCTATCTACTACTACAAGATAAACACAACACACAGTGGGGTTAAAACAACACGCTATCTACTACTACAAGATAAACACAACACACAGTGGGGTTAAAACAACACGCTATCTACTACTACAAGATAAACACAACACACAGTGGGGTTAAAACAACACGCTATCTACTACTACAAGATAAACACAACACACAGTGGGGTTAAAACAACACGCTATCTACTACTACAAGATAAACACAACACACAGTGGGGTTAAAACAACACGCTATCTACTACTACAAGATAAACACAACACACAGTGGGGTTAAAACAACACGCTATCTACTACTACAAGATAAACACAACACACAGTAGGGTTAAAACAACACGCTATCTACTACTACAAGATAAACACAACACACAGTGGGGTTAAAACAACACGCTATCTACTACTACAAGATAAACACAACACACAGTGGGGTTAAAACAACACGCTATCTACTACTACAAGATAAACACAACACACAGTGGGGTTAAAACAACACGCTATCTACTACTACAAGATAAACACAACACACAGTGGGGTTAAAACAACACGCTATCTACTACTACAAGATAAACACAACACACAGTATGGTCAAAACGGTGCCTAAAAGCACAATAAGTATAACGAACATAAGCAGAGCACATGAATTCTCTCTCTCTCTCTCTCTCTCTCTCTCTCTCTCTCTCTCTCTCTCTCTCTCTCTCTCTCTCTCTCTCTCTCTCCCTCTCTTCTTCCCCCACCGTAGCTGTCCCTTTTGCCCCATCTCTGGCCGAGTGGTTAAGGCGATGGACTGCTAATCCATTGTGCTCTGCAGGCGTGGGTTCGTATCCCATCCTCATCGGTTCAAGTCATTGTTCCAGCAAAGAATGACTCTGTTTTTAAAATTTGATGTGTAAAATATTCAGCACAGGAATGGATGCTAGAGTTACCTCTTTAGAGTCGGAAATTACATTATGAAGGATAAGTAAACAGTCATCGGTGAATTGGCCGGGAATCAAAGCGGGTCAACTGCTTGGAAGGCAGCTATGCTCTCCTCTATACCACCAATGCTTCTCATTGAAAAAGAAAAATGCAATTGATAATTGAAATCATGAATTCACTTGCAGTTCACTGGTCTCCATGTTTATATTATGGTTATGGTTAAATGCTATCTAAACCATGTTACCGCATATTTGTTTAAAGCTTAATTTGTCTCATTTCTGGTTTTGGTTGGAGATGCTTTTATTTTGAAGGCGACGTTGAGGTGTTGACAGGAAGATATACGCAGACGGAGATTTATGGTTTAATAACCGTTAATATTTAATGTATTAGCACACGAAGAGGCACAAGGTTTGTTTAAGGTGTAAGACTGTTAGGCAGAGATGTAGTTTTGTATATCATTCTAGTGGACCCAACACATCAGCTCAGGTCATGTGACTAATGACTTATCACTCGGTTGAGACCCAGGCTATTACCTAGGCAAGAAGTACAACCAGCATAAGCAGAGCACAGGGAATCCCTCTCTCTCTCTCTCTCTCTCTCTCTCTCTCTCTCTCTCTCTCTCTCTCTCTCCCCGGTTTCCCCGCGCAGGTTCAAATCCTGCCGACAACGATTGGTTAGACTATAATAATAATAATAATATATCAGACTTATATAGCGCTTTTCCAGGAAATAGAAAACATAAAGACTAATTCAAAACACAACAAAAACAGGAAACAAAGCAGAGAACAAATTATGGGTTGAAAGCAAGAGTGAAGAGGTGGGTTTTGAGGCCGCAGTATCTACAGCCTGTCCTTTGAACCTAAGACTTTTGACTTCAAGTCAAGTCAAGTTTATTGTCACATCTAGTATAAATACTTATATATAGTATAAGCAATGGGTGAAAATACAAACTGCATAAAGTTAAATATATAAAAATATAAAAGTGCATATATGAAATGCAATATATTAGCACAAAAAAAGAGCAATATATATATATATAAATCAATGTAGTAAAATATACATTGTTATATGCTATAGGCCCTTGTTCAGCAGCCTGATGGCCTGACTGTGGAAGCTGTCTCTGAGTCTATTTCTACAGCACTTGATACTGCGGTACGGCCTGCCTGACGGTAACAGTGAGTACAGTTGGGGGCTGGGTGGTCTTGTCTGTTATGATGCGTGTGGCCTTGGCCACGCACCACTTGTGGTGTATATCCAGGAGGGAGGGAAGCGCGGAGCCACGGAGGTCACGACTGCAGAGTCACTCCCCGTCTTCCACCGCAGGCTGAAAACCCATCTCTTCAGGACACACTTCCCGGATCCTTCCTCGTAGCGTCAATTCAGTCAGTCAAAAGTAGATTACATATTATAGATAGGTAGATATTGTTCTAGATATTGTTGCATATTGTTTGCCAACTTATTGTACTTTTTCCCTTACACTTTTCCCTGAATTATGGTCCTTCTACCTGAGCCCTGGTTCAGTTATTGGAGACTTGTTCTCTTACCTTCCTTTGTTGAAACAAACTACTGTAAGTGGCTTTGGATAAAAGCGTCTGCTAAATGACCGTAATGTAATGTCTAAATAGCCCCCAGTGCCCTGTGTCTAAATAGCCCCCATCGACGTGCGTGAGAGAGGGGGGGTTGTTGTGGGTTAAGTGTTATATATATTGAAGAAGAATCCCCAACAAGATAACAATCTTGTTGGGTTGGATTCTTCTTGTGTTGTTTCCTGGTTCATTTTTCTGGTTACACCCTTTACAGGCAGGCAGGCAGGCCGACTCATTTCAGAGAAACTTCTCAAGAATTTCAGTCAGTATTCAATAGTCTATATTGATTAAAGTGTTTACTTCTGAATAATGAATGACATCATGTTACAATGTTTGTACACTTCTGATTTTATTCTAAATGAGTATCGTCAGAGACTGTGTGTGTCAGAGCTTCTGGTCCTCAGAGCTCTCTGTCTATGGTTCATATGTTAATAAGGTTATTATGGTTCATGACTGAGTGAAGTCATGGAACAACAGCCTAGAAGAGGTTAGTCTGAAAGGAACTGAACTGGGAGGGGAACTGGACCAACTGGTTCATCATGCTTTGTTACCGAGTCAGAGATACTGTAGTCAACTCTGATCTGTGATGTATCATCAATATATATCACTAATATATCATCATATATAACTTTATTACAGCAGGAAGAAGACTAAGATACTGTAGTCAACTCTGATCTGTGATGTATCATCAATATATATCACTAATATATCATCATATATCACTTTATTACAGCAGGAAGAAGACTAAGATACTGTAGTCAACTCTGATCTGTGATGTATCATCAATATATATCACTAATATATCAATATATATCACTTTATTACAGCAGGAAGAAGACTAAGATACTGTAGTCAGTACAGTGCTGTTTCTGTTACCATCCCAACTAGGCTCAACATTGCCGTAATTTACCGACCACCGGGCCCTCTTGGTGACTTCTTTGACGAGATGGACGCCCTCCTCAGCTGCTTTCCTGAGGACGGCACCCCACTCGTGGTTCTGGGTGACTTCAACATCCAGTCGGATAAGTTACAATCTCCTGAATTCATTAACTTTTTTGCCATATTCGGTCTAACACTCAATCCTTCTCCCCCTACCCACAGAGCTGGGAACCAACTGGATCTTGTCTTCACAAGATCCTGTACCACCTCGGTGATCTCGGTCACACCCCTCCCTGTCTCTGATCACCATTTTGTTGCTTTCTCTCTCCCTCTCAAATCCCCCACCTCCCTACCCACTACTCCCCACATTGTTACCTTCCGTAGTAACCTGAAAACTCTCTCTCCCTCTTCTTTCTCCGCATCTGTCCTATCCTCACTACCATCCCCCCAACAATTCTCTCTCTTGTCGGTGGAGGAAGCCTCCTCCACTCCAGACCAGCACGAGCCTCTCCTCCACCTCCTTGGCTGTCCGAACCTCTGCGGGCTTGTAGAGCAGAGCTACGGGTGGCCGAGAGAAAATGGAGGAAATCGGACTCCTCTGATGACCTCGCTCACTCCCTCCGTCTCCTCCTTCACCCCCACCGCTTTCCTCCCTCCCTCCTCTCCCACCCCCACTAACCTTACCTGTTTCAACCCCCTCTCCCCCGATGAAGTTAACAAACTGGTGACATCTAACCACCCTACCACCTGCCCCCTCGACCCAATCCCTTCCTCTCTTCTCCAGGACATCTCGGGCGATATCCTTCCCTTCCTTACATCCCAAATCAACATCTCCCTTGAGGCAGGCCTGTTTCCGGCAGCCTTCAAGACTGCCAGAATCAAGCCGCTCCTCAAGAAACCATCCCTAGACACCACTGATGTCCAAAACTACAGACCGGTATCTCTCCTATCATTCCTGTCCAAAACCCTTGAACGGGCTGTCTCCTCACAACTTTCTTCCTATCTCTCCCAGAACAACCTCCTCGACCCTCACCAGTCAGGCTTCAAGGCTGCGCACTCCACGGAGACAGCACTGCTTGCAGTGACAGAGTCTCTTCGTGATGCCAGAAGCTCGTCCCTCTCATCGGTACTGATCCTTCTCGACCTGTCTGCGGCGTTCGACACAGTGAACCACCAGATCCTCCTCTCCACTCTCGCCGAGCTTGGAATCGCTGGAACTGCGTTATCCTGGTTCACCTCCTACCTTGCAGATCGGACTTATCAGGTCACATGGAATGGTTCCCTGTCCAAACCCTGCACCCTGGACACCGGAGTTCCTCAAGGCTCAGTATTGGGACCCCTTCTGTTTTCTCTTTACACTAAATCACTAGGCTCTGTAATCGCATCTCATGGCTTCTCCTATCACTGCTATGCAGATGACACTCAACTGTTTCTCTCCTTTCCCCCCTCAGAAACCCAAATAGCAACACGCATCTCGCAATGCCTGGCCGAGACATCAGCAGATGGACAGCCGCCAACCATCTGAAGCTCAACCTTGACAAGACTGAGCTCCTCTTCATACCGGGGAAAGACTGCCCTCAGATGGACCTACTGGTCACCATCGAGAACACCCAAGTCTCCCCCTCAACCACAACAAGAGACCTTGGTGTGGTGGTAGATGACCAGCTGTCCTGCAATGCCAACGTCACCGCGGTGGCCCGATCTTGCAGAATTGCCCTCTACAACATCCGCAGGATCCGGCCCTTCCTCACACGTGAAGCGGCGCAGATCCTGGTCCAAGCACTCGTCATCACCCGCCTCGACTACTGCAACTCTCTCCTGGCGGGACTCCCGGCCTCTGCAACCAAGCCCCTCCAACGCATCCAGAACGCAGCAGCACGCCTGGTATTCAACCTACCGAAATTCTCCCACGTGACCCCTCTCTTCCGCGATCTCCACTGGCTTCCGGTAAATGCTCGCATCAAATTCAAGACTCTGGTGCTGACCTTTAGGGCAGTCAATGGAACTGCCCCGGCCTACCTCCAGGCGTTGGTCAAACCCTACATCCCAGCCAGAGCGCTCCGCTCAACTTCTGCCAGGCGACTTGTTCGACCTTCACTAAGGTCAACCAAACATCGCTCGTCCAAGACTCAGCTCTTCACGGCTCTGGCCCCACAGTGGTGGAATGAACTCCCGTCTCATGTCAGGACGGCAGAGTCCATCGCCAGCTTCCGCAAGAGACTCAAGACCCACCTGTTCAGAGTCCACCTGGACTCTCCTTTGTGAAACCCCTTAACTGCTTAAATCCTGACATTAATAGCTCTTAGCATGTATATGTTAGCAAGTGTATGTCCTTAATGTTGTTAACACGCTCTTATCACAGCTACTTAAGCAGGTGACCTAGCAGTATGAAATTGTGTTATTCATCTTGTCAATATGAATACTTGTGAACTGCTGTATTTATATGTTTGCATACCCCAGTGTTATACTAGTGTCTGCTTCAACTAATGTACACCTTGTAAGTCGCTTTGGATAAAAGCGTCTGCCAAATGCCCTAAATGTAAATGTAAATGTAAATGTAGTCAACTCTGATCTGTGATGTATCATCAATATATATCACTAATATATCATCATATATCACTTTATTACAGCAGGAAGAAGACTAAGATACTGTAGTCAACTCTGATCTGTGATGTATCATCAATATCTATCACTAATATATCATCATATATCACTTTATTACAGCAGGAAGAAGACTAAGATACTGTAGTCAACTCTGATCTGTGATGTATCATCTGGCCCGTCTGGTTCCCCGTGAAGCTCCCTTGTTTCCTTTAACGGAGGAGAACAAACAGGATATATTGTTAGAATCTGAAAACTACACAACACAATCTTCCCATGACTGGTGAAAATACATTTTCAGTTTGGTTTGATTGTGCTACTGTCGTGCATCAGTAAGGGAAAAATATTCAAATAAATCATTTGCTTTCTTAGCCTTCATCATGTCCTCACCATGCTCAGCAAGTTGGTGAATCAGGGTCCGCATATATTCTGGAACACACATGGAAGGCAGAAATACACTATATTTAGCGTCGACTGTTTGCCATGCTAACAACATAAAACAAATTTGTAGTCTACAACCTTACTGTTGCGAGTTACAAGCCCAGAACGGAGGCACAGGCCCTATGCAAAAACTTGATGAAATAAACCTGATGTTGCCCTTTTACAAGTAGTGGAAGAGTAAAAGTTGGTCTTGTACCTGGAATACATTTCATACAACTTGTGTTTATAAATCGGCAATTGGTGTTTTGCCCGTGGATCCGTCACCATCCATGCTCTCACCACCACACAGCTCTCGTTTTATACTATGTCCATCAGCATGGTATATCTATCTCCCCCCCCCCCACCACACGCACACATACTGTGTATATACA
>JANIIK010002620.1:12500-22039 GCA_027704905.1 Muraenolepis orangiensis | reverse complement strand
TAAAGCTTGTGTAGGGATGTTCAAACGCTTCAATTTGTAAACAAAGTCATATGTGCCTTTAAAGCTTGATTTGGGATGTTCAAACGCTTCAATTTGTAAACAAAGTCATATGTGTCTTTAAAGCTTGTTTTGGGATGTTCAAAAGCTTCAATTTGTAAACAAACTGCTATGTGTCTTTAAAGCTTGTGTAGGGATGTTCAAACGCTTCAATTTGTTAACAAACTCCTATGTGTCTTTAAAGCTTGTGTTGGGATGTTCATACGCTTCAATTAGTAAACAAAGTCATATGTTCCTTTAAAGCTTGTTTTGGGATGTTCAAACGCTTCAATTTGTAAACAAAGTCATATGTGCCTTTAAAGCTTGTTTTGGGATGTTCAAACGCTTCAATTTGTAAACAAAGTCATATGTGCCTTTAAAGCTTGTTTTGGGATGTTCAAACGCTTCAATTTGTTAACAAAGTCATATGTGCCTTTAAAGCTTGTTTTGGGATGTTCAAACGCTTCAATTTGTTAACAAAGCCTTTTTTTTCTTCCTCTGCCTTTAAAGCTTGTTTTGGGATGTTCAAACGCTTCAATTTGTTAACAAAGTCATATGTGCCTTTAAAGCTTGTTTTGGGATGTTCAAACGCTTCAATTTGTTAACAAAGTCATATGTGCCTTTAAAGCTTGTTTTGGGATGTTCAAACGCTTCAATTTGTTAACAAAGTCATATGTGCCTTTAAAGCTTGTTTTGGGATGTTCAGGGTTAGGGTTAGGGTTAGGGTTAGGGTTAGGTATTGGGGTTAGAAACCCACCCCCAAATGAATGGGGATAGGGGAGTGCACTGTCCATCTCCTGTCCACATACGCAAACCACACCAAAACCTCGCGGGAAGTCCGTGTGTGACAAACGCACACACGAGACAAAACTAAATAATATAAGTGGCCGTACACGCGGATTAAATCGCGGACCACAGAGGACAAACTAAACTAAATGTTGCACCAACACCATTAAAATAATAAAGGAGAAGTGCAGATGCCAAGTGGCGATAAACTAAATGAGACGCCGTTGCGATAGGGAGCCTCGTGGGGCTTCAGCGGAGGAACAACGCACTAACGTCGTGGTGATGCGACCGGGAAAAGTAGAGCGCTCTTTTCTTCACGGTGGAGTGTTAAGGGGCAAATAAATGTGGTTTCTCAAGGCTGGTGGGCTAGTGACAGGGCCAAGGTTAGGCTTAGATCCGGGACAGGGCTGGGTCCGGGTTAGGGTTCTTTTTTCACTGCTGGTAGGCTAGTGACAGGGCCAGGGCTAGGCTTAGATCCGGGACAAGGCTGGGTCCGGGTTAGGGTTATTTTTCACTGCTGGTGGGCTCGTGACAGGGCCAGGGCTGGGCTTAGATCCGGGACAGGGCTGGGTCCGGGTTAGGGCCTCTCTCTCACGGCTGGTGGGCTAGTGACAGGGCCAGGGCTAGGCTTAGATCCGGGACCAGGCTGGGTCCGGGTTAGGGTTATTCTTCACTGCTGGTGTGGTTGTACTCACGGGGTTCTCAGTAGGGGTTGTCGCGACGTTTCGACCTTGTGTGGTCTTCTTCAGGCTTTATTGTTCTCTCATTCCATCGGCTGGTGGGCTAGTAACAGGGCCAGGGCTAGGCTTCGATTCGGGACAGGGCTGGGTCCGGGGTAACAGGGCCAGGGCTAGGCTTCGATTCGGGACCGGGCTGGGTCCGGGTCAGGGGGTACACGGCTGTGGTGAGGCCTATGGTAGGTTGGGTTAAGGTTAGGCATGGGTGGGTGGGGTTAGGGTTAGGTGTTGGGCAGGAGGGTATAGGGCCAGGATCGCGGTCCCTAAACCAGAAAAAAAAGAGGGAGGGGGGAGGAAAAAAGGGTTAGGGTTTAGGGTTAGGGTAGGGTTAGGGTTAGGGTTAGGTATTGGGGTTAGAAACCCACCCCCAAATGAATGGGGATAGGGGAGTGCACTGTCCATCTCCTGTCCACATACGCAAACCACACCAAAACCTCGCGGGAAGTCCGTGTGTGACAAACGCACACACGAGACAAAACTAAATAATATAAGTGGCCGTACACGCGGATTAAATCGCGGACCACAGAGGACAAACTAAACTAAATGTTGCACCAACACCATTAAAATAATAAAGAAGTGCAGATGCCAAGTGGCGATAGACTGAATGAGACGCCGTTGCGATAGGGAGCCTCGTGGGGCTTCAGCGGAGGAACAACGCACTAACGTCGTGGTGATGCGACCGGGAAAAGTAGAGCGCTCTTTTGCATTATTCACGGTGGAGTGTTAAGGGGCAAATAAATGTGGTTTCTCAAGGCTGGTGGGCTAGTGACAGGGCCAAGGTTAGGCTTAGATCCGGGACAGGGCTGGGTCCGGGTTAGGGTTCTTTTTTCACTGCTGGTAGGCTAGTGACAGGGCCAGGGCTAGGCTTAGATCCGGGACAAGGCTGGGTCCGGGTTAGGGTTATTTTTCACTGCTGGTGGGCTCGTGACAGGGCCAGGGCTGGGCTTAGATCCGGGACAGGGCTGGGTCCGGGTTAGGGCCTCTCTCTCACGGCTGGTGGGCTAGTGACAGGGCCAGGGCTAGGCTTAGATCCGGGACCAGGCTGGGTCCGGGTTAGGGTTATTCTTCACTGCTGGTGTGGTTGTACTCACGGGGTTCTCAGTAGGGGTTGTCGCGACGTTTCGACCTTGTGTGGTCTTCTTCAGGCTTTATTGTTCTCTCATTCCATCGGCTGGTGGGCTAGTAACAGGGCCAGGGCTAGGCTTCGGGTTAGGGTTAGGGTTAGGGTTAGGTGTTGGGGTTAGAAACCCACCCCCAAATGAATGGGGATAGGGGAGTGCACTGTCCATCTCCTGTCCACATACGCAAACCACACCAAAACCTCGCGGGAAGTCCGTGTGTGACAAACGCACACACGAGACAAAACTAAATAATAAGTGGCCGTACAGGCGGATTAAATCGCGGACCACAGAGGACAAAATAAACTAAATGTTGCACCAACACCATTAAAATAATAAAGAGGTGCAGATGCCAAGTGGCGATAGACTAAATGAGACGCCGTTGCGATAGGGAACCTCGTGGGGCTTCAGCGGAGGAACAACGCACTAACGTCGTGGTGATGCGACCGGGAAAAGTAGAGCGCTCGGTTATATTATTCACGGTGGAGTGTTAAGGGGCAAAGAAAGTGGTATATTCTGGGCTCGGTATCAGAGGTTTATTCATGTGTACTCACGGGGTTCTCAGTAGGGGTTGTCGCGACGTTTCGACCTTGTGTGGTCTTCTTCAGGCTTTATTGTTCTCTCGTTCCATCGGGTGGTGGGCTAGTAACAGGGCCAGGGCTAGGCTTCGATTCGGGACAGGGCTGGGTCCGGGGTAACAGGGCCAGGGCTAGGCTTCGATTCGGGACAGGGCTGGGTCCGGGTCAGGGGGTCGGCTAGTGGCAGGGCCAGGGCTAGGATAGGGCCAGGATCGCGGTCCCTAAACTAGGTGTGGGGCCGGTGGGTACAGGGCTGGGTCTGGATTCGGGACAGGGCTGGGTCCGGGGTAACAGGGCCAGGGCTAGGCTTCGATTCGGGACCGGGCTGGGTCCGGGTCAGGGGGTCGGCTAGTGGCAGGGCCAGGGCCAGGATAGGGCCAGGATCGCGGTCCCTAAACTAGGTGTGGGGCCGGTGGGTACAGGGCTGGGTCTGGATTCGGGACCGGGCTGGGTCCGGGTTAGGGGGTCGGCTAGTGGTCTAGGTTCTGGGTCCGGGTTGGGGCCAGGGCTAGGATAGGGCCAGGATCGCGGTCCCTAAGCTAGACAGGGCTGGGTCCGGGCCAGGTAGGCACTGGGCAGACACGGCTGTGGTGAGGCCTATGGTAGGTTGGGTTAAGGTTAGGCATGGGTGGGTGGGGTTAGGGTTAGGTGTTGGGCAGGAGGGTATAGGGCCAGGATCGCGGTCCCTAAACTAGAAAAAAAAGGTGAAAAAAGAGGTGAAAAAATGGTGCGGGCGGCGCAGAGGTGAACAGAGGAGGCACGGGCTGGTTAGGTGTTGGGGTTAGAAACCCACCCCCAAATGAATGGGGATAGGGGAGTGCACTGTCCATCTCCTGTCCACATACGCAAACCACACCAAAACCTCGCGGGAAGTCCGTGTGTGACAAACGCACACACGAGACAAAACTAAATAATAAGTGGCCGTACAGGCGGATTAAATCGCGGACCACAGAGGACAAAATAAACTAAATGTTGCACCAACACCATTAAAATAATAAAGAGGTGCAGATGCCAAGTGGCGATAGACTAAATGAGACGCCGTTGCGATAGGGAACCTCGTGGGGCTTCAGCGGAGGAACAACGCACTAACGTCGTGGTGATGCGACCGGGAAAAGTAGAGCGCTCTGTTATATTATTCACGGTGGAGTGTTAAGGGGCAAAGAAAGTGGTATATTCTGGGCTCGGTATCAGAGGTTTATTCATGTGTACTCACGGGGTTCTCAGTAGGGGTTGTCGCGACGTTTCGACCTTGTGTGGTCTTCTTCAGGCTTTATTGTTCTCTCGTTCCATCGGGTGGTGGGCTAGTAACAGGGCCAGGGCTAGGCTTCGATTCGGGACAGGGCTGGGTCCGGGGTAACAGGGCCAGGGCTAGGCTTCGATTCGGGACAGGGCTGGGTCCGGGTCAGGGGGTCGGCTAGTGGCAGGGCCAGGGCTAGGATAGGGCCAGGATCGCGGTCCCTAAACTAGGTGTGGGGCCGGTGGGTACAGGGCTGGGTCTGGATTCGGGACAGGGCTGGGTCCGGGGTAACAGGGCCAGGGCTAGGCTTCGATTCGGGACCGGGCTGGGTCCGGGTCAGGGGGTCGGCTAGTGGCAGGGCCAGGGCCAGGATAGGGCCAGGATCGCGGTCCCTAAACTAGGTGTGGGGCCGGTGGGTACAGGGCTGGGTCTGGATTCGGGACCGGGCTGGGTCCGGGTTAGGGGGTCGGCTAGTGGTCTAGGTTCTGGGTCCGGGTTGGGGCCAGGGCTAGGATAGGGCCAGGATCGCGGTCCCTAAGCTAGACAGGGCTGGGTCCGGGCCAGGTAGGCACTGGGCAGACACGGCTGTGGTGAGGCCTATGGTAGGTTGGGTTAAGGTTAGGCATGGGTGGGTGGGGTTAGGGTTAGGTGTTGGGCAGGAGGGTATAGGGCCAGGATCGCGGTCCCTAAACTAGAAAAAAAAGGTGAAAAAAGAGGTGAAAAAATGGTGCGGGCGGCGCAGAGGTGAACAGAGGAGGCACGGGCTGGTTAGGTGTTGGGGTTAGAAACCCACCCCCAAATGAATGGGGATAGGGGAGTGCACTGTCCATCTCCTGTCCACATACGCAAACCACACCAAAACCTCGCGGGAAGTCCGTGTGTGACAAACGCACACACGAGACAAAACTAAATAATAAGTGGCCGTACAGGCGGATTAAATCGCGGACCACAGAGGACAAAATAAACTAAATGTTGCACCAACACCATTAAAATAATAAAGAGGTGCAGATGCCAAGTGGCGATAGACTAAATGAGACGCCGTTGCGATAGGGAACCTCGTGGGGCTTCAGCGGAGGAACAACGCACTAACGTCGTGGTGATGCGACCGGGAAAAGTAGAGCGCTCTGTTATATTATTCACGGTGGAGTGTTAAGGGGCAAAGAAAGTGGTATATTCTGGGCTCGGTATCAGAGGTTTATTCATGTGTACTCACGGGGTTCTCAGTAGGGGTTGTCGCGACGTTTCGACCTTGTGTGGTCTTCTTCAGGCTTTATTGTTCTCTCGTTCCATCGGGTGGTGGGCTAGTAACAGGGCCAGGGCTAGGCTTCGATTCGGGACAGGGCTGGGTCCGGGGTAACAGGGCCAGGGCTAGGCTTCGATTCGGGACAGGGCTGGGTCCGGGTCAGGGGGTCGGCTAGTGGCAGGGCCAGGGCTAGGATAGGGCCAGGATCGCGGTCCCTAAACTAGGTGTGGGGCCGGTGGGTACAGGGCTGGGTCTGGATTCGGGACAGGGCTGGGTCCGGGGTAACAGGGCCAGGGCTAGGCTTCGATTCGGGACCGGGCTGGGTCCGGGTCAGGGGGTCGGCTAGTGGCAGGGCCAGGGCCAGGATAGGGCCAGGATCGCGGTCCCTAAACTAGGTGTGGGGCCGGTGGGTACAGGGCTGGGTCTGGATTCGGGACCGGGCTGGGTCCGGGTTAGGGGGTCGGCTAGTGGTCTAGGTTCTGGGTCCGGGTTGGGGCCAGGGCTAGGATAGGGCCAGGATCGCGGTCCCTAAGCTAGACAGGGCTGGGTCCGGGCCAGGTAGGCACTGGGCAGACACGGCTGTGGTGAGGCCTATGGTAGGTTGGGTTAAGGTTAGGCATGGGTGGGTGGGGTTAGGGTTAGGTGTTGGGCAGGAGGGTATAGGGCCAGGATCGCGGTCCCTAAACTAGAAAAAAAAGGTGAAAAAAGAGGTGAAAAAATGGTGCGGGCGGCGCAGAGGTGAACAGAGGAGGCACGGGCTGGTTAGGTGTTGGGGTTAGAAACCCACCCCCAAATGAATGGGGATAGGGGAGTGCACTGTCCATCTCCTGTCCACATACGCAAACCACACCAAAACCTCGCGGGAAGTCCGTGTGTGACAAACGCACACACGAGACAAAACTAAATAATAAGTGGCCGTACAGGCGGATTAAATCGCGGACCACAGAGGACAAAATAAACTAAATGTTGCACCAACACCATTAAAATAATAAAGAGGTGCAGATGCCAAGTGGCGATAGACTAAATGAGACGCCGTTGCGATAGGGAACCTCGTGGGGCTTCAGCGGAGGAACAACGCACTAACGTCGTGGTGATGCGACCGGGAAAAGTAGAGCGCTCTGTTATATTATTCACGGTGGAGTGTTAAGGGGCAAAGAAAGTGGTATATTCTGGGCTCGGTATCAGAGGTTTATTCATGTGTACTCACGGGGTTCTCAGTAGGGGTTGTCGCGACGTTTCGACCTTGTGTGGTCTTCTTCAGGCTTTATTGTTCTCTCGTTCCATCGGGTGGTGGGCTAGTAACAGGGCCAGGGCTAGGCTTCGATTCGGGACAGGGCTGGGTCCGGGGTAACAGGGCCAGGGCTAGGCTTCGATTCGGGACAGGGCTGGGTCCGGGTCAGGGGGTCGGCTAGTGGCAGGGCCAGGGCTAGGATAGGGCCAGGATCGCGGTCCCTAAACTAGGTGTGGGGCCGGTGGGTACAGGGCTGGGTCTGGATTCGGGACAGGGCTGGGTCCGGGGTAACAGGGCCAGGGCTAGGCTTCGATTCGGGACCGGGCTGGGTCCGGGTCAGGGGGTCGGCTAGTGGCAGGGCCAGGGCCAGGATAGGGCCAGGATCGCGGTCCCTAAACTAGGTGTGGGGCCGGTGGGTACAGGGCTGGGTCTGGATTCGGGACCGGGCTGGGTCCGGGTTAGGGGGTCGGCTAGTGGTCTAGGTTCTGGGTCCGGGTTGGGGCCAGGGCTAGGATAGGGCCAGGATCGCGGTCCCTAAGCTAGACAGGGCTGGGTCCGGGCCAGGTAGGCACTGGGCAGACACGGCTGTGGTGAGGCCTATGGTAGGTTGGGTTAAGGTTAGGCATGGGTGGGTGGGGTTAGGGTTAGGTGTTGGGCAGGAGGGTATAGGGCCAGGATCGCGGTCCCTAAACTAGAAAAAAAAGGTGAAAAAAGAGGTGAAAAAATGGTGCGGGCGGCGCAGAGGTGAACAGAGGAGGCACGGGCTGGTTAGGTGTTGGGGTTAGAAACCCACCCCCAAATGAATGGGGATAGGGGAGTGCACTGTCCATCTCCTGTCCACATACGCAAACCACACCAAAACCTCGCGGGAAGTCCGTGTGTGACAAACGCACACACGAGACAAAACTAAATAATAAGTGGCCGTACAGGCGGATTAAATCGCGGACCACAGAGGACAAAATAAACTAAATGTTGCACCAACACCATTAAAATAATAAAGAGGTGCAGATGCCAAGTGGCGATAGACTAAATGAGACGCCGTTGCGATAGGGAACCTCGTGGGGCTTCAGCGGAGGAACAACGCACTAACGTCGTGGTGATGCGACCGGGAAAAGTAGAGCGCTCTGTTATATTATTCACGGTGGAGTGTTAAGGGGCAAAGAAAGTGGTATATTCTGGGCTCGGTATCAGAGGTTTATTCATGTGTACTCACGGGGTTCTCAGTAGGGGTTGTCGCGACGTTTCGACCTTGTGTGGTCTTCTTCAGGCTTTATTGTTCTCTCGTTCCATCGGGTGGTGGGCTAGTAACAGGGCCAGGGCTAGGCTTCGATTCGGGACAGGGCTGGGTCCGGGGTAACAGGGCCAGGGCTAGGCTTCGATTCGGGACAGGGCTGGGTCCGGGTCAGGGGGTCGGCTAGTGGCAGGGCCAGGGCTAGGATAGGGCCAGGATCGCGGTCCCTAAACTAGGTGTGGGGCCGGTGGGTACAGGGCTGGGTCTGGATTCGGGACAGGGCTGGGTCCGGGGTAACAGGGCCAGGGCTAGGCTTCGATTCGGGACCGGGCTGGGTCCGGGTCAGGGGGTCGGCTAGTGGCAGGGCCAGGGCCAGGATAGGGCCAGGATCGCGGTCCCTAAACTAGGTGTGGGGCCGGTGGGTACAGGGCTGGGTCTGGATTCGGGACCGGGCTGGGTCCGGGTTAGGGGGTCGGCTAGTGGTCTAGGTTCTGGGTCCGGGTTGGGGCCAGGGCTAGGATAGGGCCAGGATCGCGGTCCCTAAGCTAGACAGGGCTGGGTCCGGGCCAGGTAGGCACTGGGCAGACACGGCTGTGGTGAGGCCTATGGTAGGTTGGGTTAAGGTTAGGCATGGGTGGGTGGGGTTAGGGTTAGGTGTTGGGCAGGAGGGTATAGGGCCAGGATCGCGGTCCCTAAACTAGAAAAAAAAGGTGAAAAAAGAGGTGAAAAAATGGTGCGGGCGGCGCAGAGGTGAACAGAGGAGGCACGGGCTGGTTAGGTGTTGGGGTTAGAAACCCACCCCCAAATGAATGGGGATAGGGGAGTGCACTGTCCATCTCCTGTCCACATACGCAAACCACACCAAAACCTCGCGGGAAGTCCGTGTGTGACAAACGCACACACGAGACAAAACTAAATAATAAGTGGCCGTACAGGCGGATTAAATCGCGGACCACAGAGGACAAAATAAACTAAATGTTGCACCAACACCATTAAAATAATAAAGAGGTGCAGATGCCAAGTGGCGATAGACTAAATGAGACGCCGTTGCGATAGGGAACCTCGTGGGGCTTCAGCGGAGGAACAACGCACTAACGTCGTGGTGATGCGACCGGGAAAAGTAGAGCGCTCTGTTATATTATTCACGGTGGAGTGTTAAGGGGCAAAGAAAGTGGTATATTCTGGGCTCGGTATCAGAGGTTTATTCATGTGTACTCACGGGGTTCTCAGTAGGGGTTGTCGCGACGTTTCGACCTTGTGTGGTCTTCTTCAGGCTTTATTGTTCTCTCGTTCCATCGGGTGGTGGGCTAGTAACAGGGCCAGGGCTAGGCTTCGATTCGGG
>JANIIK010002620.1:0-7500 GCA_027704905.1 Muraenolepis orangiensis | reverse complement strand
GCCAGGGCTAGGCTTCGATTCGGGACAGGGCTGGGTCCGGGTCAGGGGGTCGGCTAGTGGCAGGGCCAGGGCTAGGATAGGGCCAGGATCGCGGTCCCTAAACTAGGTGTGGGGCCGGTGGGTACAGGGCTGGGTCTGGATTCGGGACAGGGCTGGGTCCGGGGTAACAGGGCCAGGGCTAGGCTTCGATTCGGGACCGGGCTGGGTCCGGGTCAGGGGGTACACGGCTGTGGTGAGGCCTATGGTAGGTTGGGTTAAGGTTAGGCATGGGTGGGTGGGGTTAGGGTTAGGTGTTGGGCAGGAGGGTATAGGGCCAGGATCGCGGTCCCTAAACTAGAAAAAAAAGGGTGAAAAAGGAGGTGAAAAAATGGTGCGGGCGGCGCAGAGGTGAACAGAGGAGGCACGGGCTGGTTAGGGTTAGGGTTAGGTTAGGTTAGGGTTAGGGTTAGGTGTTGGGGTTTGAAACCCATCCCCAAATGAATAGGGATAGGGAGGTGCACTGTCCATCCCCCATCCGCGTACGTAACCCCGTCCACGAGGGACCGGATATGGTGGTCCCCTAAAAGCCGGCTGTGGTCTGGGTGGACCACGTCTCCTTCCGTAACTGACCAGGGTCCACCCAGAGGGGGGAGGGGGATTGGCGCGACGCATTGTTGTGTGTTATTTTTTTAATTATATCTATATGTTTATAGATATATTTGTGTTGATTTGTTAATTTATTTATTATATTCGTTTGGGGGGGTAGGGTCAGGGCCAGGGAATGTGCCAACAGTACGTAACACTTGGTGTTTCTTCTAATAGAAACCTCACGGGGCTTCAACGGGGGGCGGAGGAACAACGCACACACGTGACGGTAATGCGCCGGGGGAAAGTGGAGCGTTTTTCGTTCACGGTGGGGTTTTGGAGGACAAATAAAAGGTAAGAAAAATACTCACAGTTAAGGTAAGTGCCAAGTCGCGACGTTTCGACCTGGTTAGGTCTTCTTCAGGCTAGGCACACTGAACAAAGAAGGACGCTGTCCCTTTGTTTTATCGTGAAAAAACAAAATAAAATAAAAGCACAATGAAAAGAAAGGGTTGGGTTTAGGGTATGTTTGAGCCGAGGCAATGTCTCTTAGCTCTTGGAAAAATGAAGGAAAAATGAAGGACTTTGTAAGGGCAGAAGTGTTCTCTCTTGGTAGGTCTGATCATGAAAGAGGGAAAAAGCGGAAAGGGGGCCTGTATTAGTAGTCTAGGGGGCGGCTCCCTGGCGTAGGATTGGAGCGGAGCTAGGATTTAAAGACACCCACATCCGTGTGTGTTCTCTTTAGTTAGTGGGTTAGGGTTGGGGCCAGAAACACATACATGTGTGTGTGGGTGTGTGTGTGTGTGTGTGTTTTTAGTTAGTGGGTTAGGGCCAGGGCTGGGGTCTGGGTAAGTGCTAGGGCCTTTTATTTTTTAATTATTAAACCCAATAGGGTGGGTTAGGTTATGGTTAGGCATAGGGTAGTTTGGGTTAAGGTTAGGCGTTGGGAAGGTGGGGTTAAGGTTAGGGTTATGGTTAGGCATAGGGTAGTTTGGGTTATGGTTAGGCATTGGGAAGGTGGGGTTAAGGTTAGGGTTATGGTCAGGGTTAGGGTTAGGCATAGGGTAGTTTGGGTTATGATTAGGCGTTGGGAAGGTGGGGTTAAGGTTAGGGTTATGGTCAGGCATTGGGTAGGTGAGGTTATGGTTAGGCATAGGGTAGTTTAGGTTATGGTTAGGCGTGGGTAGGTATGGTTAAGGTTAGGGTTAAGGTTAGGTATTGGGTAGGTGAGGTTATGGTTATCCGTATTTCTCATTTAGACCCCAGGGTTCCTTTGTGTTAAGTCGAAAAATCCATTGCCGTTCAATGGACCTTCTCTTCAGGGATGTCCAGGAAGGATTTCTTTGGAGGCCCGAGACTCGGAGTGCCTTCCAGCCATGTGAAATAAAATGTTGAACTAAAGGGGTGTGTGTTTCTTTCTTGTTTAATATGTTGTATCTATGTTGTCTCATACGTACAATTATGGAATTTTGGGTTTCGCCAATGTATTGTTTTCCACACTTGTCGCAGGTGATCAAATAAACACAATTTGGGGATTTGGGGTCAATTGAATCGGAAATTTTAAAGATGTTTTTATTTAAACGGTTCTGGACAAATTGTGTTTGACGAAAATAAATAGGTAGGGACCTCGGTCTGTTTGGTCGTAGGGGTTTTAATTTTGCCCGAACTAGGATGTCCTGGAGGTTGTTGTTTTTTCTAAAGGCGGATATGATTTTGTAGCCCTCCATCAATCCAGATATTGCACAAAATTTCTGAAAATTGTTTTTAATTTTGTAATTAATAACTGTGCTGGCCGTAGAAAATAGGGTGATAAGTGGTAGGAAGTCCGAGACTTGTCTGATTTTGGGGGTTGAAAATGTTTTTAGAGCCCGTCTTAAAAAGGACCTGGAGTAGCCTCTCTCCCGTAGTGCTTTGAAGAGAATTTGAACCGCTTCATGAAAATCTGAATTTAAAGTGCAGATTCGTTTGAATCGTATCAATTGCGATTTGATCAATCCTTGGAATGTATGTTTGGGGTGAAAGCTGGTCTTGTGGAGGAGGGAATGTGTATCCGTGGATTTGAAGAACACCTTGATATCTAATTGGTGTGTGTTGTCAAATGAAGGTCGCTTGTATAATGTAGTGTCTAGAAAATCAATGGAATTTCGATCAATTATATATTTGAGTTTGATGGAGGGATTGTGATTCATCAGCAGGTCCACGAAATGGAGAAAGTCGACCTCGGAATAAATCCAGATACCCCAAATATCATCCAAGTATCTGTAGAAATGGAGGGGTTTCTTAGGGCATTTTGCCAGGGCGCCCTCTTCCCAGTCTGCCATAAAAATATTAGCGTAGGAGGGGGCAAATTTCTTACCCATGGCAGTGCCTTTAATTTGGAGATAGAATTCAGAGTTGAATTCAAAATCATTTTTGGTCAGATTTATTTCTAATAATTCTAATAATTCTTTGTCTGGCCGTTTGGAATTGGGATATTTGTGGAATGCGTTTCTGATGGCTAAAAGCCCCCCTGGTGTATCGATATTGGTGTATAGACTGTCGACATCCATAGAAAATAAAAAGGCGTCTGAAGGGACTTTAATGTTTTTAATTTTATGTACAAAATCGTATGTGTCTTTTAGATAGGTGGGATGGAGGATGGATAGTGGGTTTAGGAAAAATTCCAGGTATTCCGCTGTTCTGTATGTTTCACTGTTGCAGTCTGACACAATGGGTCTCCCTGGAGGAATTTCAAAAGGCCTACTCCATTGTGCCGGATCCTTGTGAATTTTGGGTAACAGGTAAAACATCCTGGCTCTGGGTTGGGAATCTCCCTTTAAATAGGATCACACGCGAGCGCAGCGTTTGCAGACGGTGGAATGTAAAAACTCACAAAAATGACAATAAGAAAAGAAAAAAAAGAATTACAGAAATGTACATATTTACATAATCGAGAACAGGAGAAGAAGAAGCCAACACTGTCACGGTTACGGTGGTTGACAGGGGGCGTTGCCAGGCCGCGTGCGCTAGAGGCGCACACACACGCACCTGCCAACCATTACCGTGGCTAATTACCATTGATCTCACCGGGGGCTATTTATACAGCGGCGTCAGTGAGAGACGTCGCTCGTTCGTACTACGTGTAAACCGGTACGCTACCAGTCCCCAGGTGACATTCATCCCTGGTCCTGATCACCCCGCTACGGACTATCGGAGAGATAGTCCGCCCGTCTGCTGTTCCAGCCACCCTCGTCGGTCCCGGAGTTCCGCCCGTCATCTACCTGTCGGTACGACGCACCTCGATCTCCCGGTCCCAGCTCCCTCGTCGGTCCTGGGGAATCGCCTTCTATTGTGTTTTGTGCCATTAATAAACCCCTGTTCTTCCTTTCCTGGTCTCCGCCTGCGTTCTGGGTCCAACCTCACCACACACAGTCGTGACAAACGCTTTCGTTTATAGTGTATGACAGTAAATCACAACATGTAACAGACACAACTAGAGAATAACACATGAAGTCATGGTGTTTTATTAAATGTTTAATTAAACAGTACTTGCCACTATCCTTTTCTCCTCTATGTGGAACACGGTGAGCTCCTCGCTGCCGTCACTGAGGACCACCACCAGCGACCCGCCACCGGTCACTTTACAGCCGAGGGGGACACCCCCGAACCGGGCCCACGTCTCCACGGAGCACCGTCCCTCCATGGAGGGGGGGGGCAGAGACGTATTAAACCAACCTTTTTATTATTATTATTATTATTACTATTGTTATTAATAATAACTAATGTAGGATATGTCATACTGTGTACAATCCCAGAACCGGCCGGGATGTTGTTGACACAGACAGGATGTTAAATTCCCCGCGCGTGTGTAATGTTTTGGACCAATGAGAATTTGGAACTACAATACCCAGCGACCCCCGGCCCGGAAGTGTGCATGTGGCGCATCGACCAATCACAGGGCTCCGATTAATATCCGCCAAATGTTCAAAACACACAAATTGCTTTTGCTTTTCCGTGTGCTTGTTTGTTGTGCACCATGGACCATGATGATTACAAAATGTACTTTTTAGAACACAGACTGAAGACATACATGGGTTGGCCGTTCGAAGAAGGATACGCTTGCACCCCAGACAAGGTGAGCAACATTTAAAAAACACTCTTTAAAACACATCACCGTGATAGCTGTGAAGCTAGCTAGCCGAGGAGGCCAAGGAGGTCGGTTGCTCACTTTAGATAGAACAGCTAACTGGCCTTATATTATGTTATATAACCGAGTAATGACGGTATAATGGCTATAATAACACATATTGAAAAAACTAAATTATTGATTGATGTGGCCTGTTGAATTGAATAAGGTTCAGATTCAGATTCAGATTCAGAAAACTACAACGACACTCTCTCCTCCTGTCTCAATCAGCTCGCTCCCATCAAAACCAAATCTGTCTCCTTCACCCACTCCGCCCCCTGGTACACTGATCATCTCCATCATCTTAAATCCAAGGGCCGCCAACTTGAACGTCTAGCCAATAAAACCGGTCTCACTGTCCATAAAGAAGCCTACAAACAACACCAACAGCTATACAAAGACGCCCTCAACAGTGCACGCTCCTCCCACTACTCCTCCGTCATACAATCCAGCAGCAACAACCCTAAGACTCTTTTTTCCACCATTTCTAAACTCCTTAAACCCATGGACACCATCTCCAACTCCTTCACTGTCAGTAAATGTGCATCCTTTCTATCACACTTTCAATCTAAAATTGACACAATTCATAGCCAACTGTCCAACGCATCCGCCACCTACGTCTCTTTTCCAGAACCCGCCTCTCCTCCACCTTCCGATCACCCATTCTCATCCTTCACTGAAATCACCGCATCGGACCTATCCTCCATACTCACTGGCATGAAAACGTCAACCTGCATCCTGGACCCCATCCCCTCCACCCTCGTCAAGGCCTGTCTCCCCTCACTCTCTCCTCTGATCACCTCAGTAATTAACTCCTCTCTGTCCACCGGCCTCGTACCCCCCGCCCTCAAACTTGCTGCTGTGACCCCCTTACTAAAAAAAAAAAAAACCCGGACTCAACCCTGAAACCCCCAACAACTTCCGACCCATCTCCAACCTCCCTTTCCTTTCAAAAATATTAGAGCGAGTCGTTGGATCTCAATTAAAAACCCACATGGACTACAATAACCTCTATGAACCTTTTCAATCCGGCTTCCGCTCCAGACACAGCACCGAAACCGCTCTCTTAAAGGTCACCAATGACGTTCTCCTCTCTGCCGACTCTGGTTCCCTCTCCATCCTCATCCTCCTTGACCTCAGTGCCGCCTTCGACACCATTAATCACTCCATCCTCATCACTCGCCTCCAGTCCTCGCTCGGCATAACGGGCACCGCCCTCTCTTGGTTTAAATCTTATCTCTCCGACAGACACCAATTCATCTCCATCAACAACTGCAAATCCCCCACTGCCAAAGTCCCTCATGGTGTGCCCCAGGGTTCAGTACTCGGTCCCCTGCTCTTCATTATCTACATCCTTCCACTTGGTCTGATCTTACGCCAACATGGCCTCAATTTCCACTGCTATGCCGACGACACTCAGCTCTACCTCTCCACCAAATCCATCTCTGCAGCCACCCACTCCACCCTCACCACCTGCCTCACTGCCGTCAAAACCTGGATGCAAAATAACTTACTCAAACTCAACTGCGACAAATCTGAAATCATCATCATCGGTCCAAACTCCCTCACCCGCTCCACCCAGGATTTCTCCCTGAACATTGATGGTTCTGTTGTCACTCCCTCCACCCGCGTCCGCAACCTTGGCATCATTCTTGACCCCACCCTCTCATTCCTCCCCCATGTAAACCAGACCATCAAAACAGCCTTCTTCCACCTTAGGAACATTGCCCGTCTTCGACCCTCCCTGTCACTCTCCGCAGCTGAAACACTGGTCCATGCTTTCATCTCATCCCGGCTCGATTACTGCAACAGCATCCTATATGGTTTACCTAACAACATCCTCAATAAACTACAATATGTCCAAAACTCTGCTGCCCGCTTGCTCACCTCCACCCGCCGCTCTGACCACATCACCCCTGTCCTCCGTGACCTCCATTGGCTCCCGATCAAACACAGGATACACTTCAAAATACTTCTCATCACCTTCAAAGCGCTCAATAACCTGGCCCCCCCCTACCTCTCTGACCTCCTCCACCGCCACACCCCTAACCGTCGCCTCAGGTCTGCTGATGCTAACCTATTAAAACCCATCAGGACTAAGCTCCGGACCTGGGGTGACAGAGCATTTTCTGCAGCGGCCCCCTCCCTCTGGAACGCCCTCCCCATCCACATCCGCAATGCCAACACCCTTCCGTCCTTTAAAACAGCCCTCAAAACCCACCTCTTCACTCTTGCTTTCAACCCATAATTTGTTCTCTGCTTTGTTTTGTTTCCTGTTTTGTTTTGTTGTGTTTGTTGTGTTTTGAATTAGTCTTTATGTTTTCTATTTCCTGTAAAGCGTCTTTGAGCACCTGGAAAAGCGCTATATAAGTCTGATATATTATTATTATTATTAAAACTTTATTAATCCCGAGGGAAATTAAGGTGCAACAGTTGACACAGGGGGAATAAATGCACACACAAGAATACTAAAAGCTAAGCTAAAAAACAAAACAACAACAGGGCTGGGGGGCTGGAGGGGAATGGTTGTAGAGGGGCTGGGGGAGGGGGGGTAGACCGGAGCCCACTCATTGAATCTATTGAAAAACAAATTCAACTCGTTGGCCCGATCAGGACCCCCCCCTATTGTCTGGCTACCAGGTTGTTTGTAGCCAGTGATGCTCCTCATGCCACTCCACACATCCTTCAGGTTGTTCTGCTGAAGTTTGTGCTCCAGCTTCCTCCTATAGTTGTCTTTGCCCTGCTGGATCCTCTCCCTCAGCTCCCTCTGA
>JANIIK010002619.1:0-14691 GCA_027704905.1 Muraenolepis orangiensis | reverse complement strand
AACATTACACTATCATAACATTGTCAATAATATTACACTATCATAACATGTCATTAACATTACACTATCATAACATGTCATTAACATTACACTATTATAACATTGTCATTAACATTACACTATCATAACATGTCATTAACATTACACTATCATAACATGTCATTAACATTACACTATCATAACATTGTCAATAATATTACACTATCATAACATGTCATTAACATTACACTATCATAACATTTCATGAACATTACACTATCATAACATGTCATTAACATTACACTATCATAACATGTCATTAACATTACACTATCATAACATGTCATTAACATTACACTATCATAACATTGTCATTAAGCGCTGCAGAGGGTGGTGAAAACCGCCCAACTCATCGTTGGACTACCCCTCCCTGCAATAAACACCACCCACCACAAACGGTGTCTGAGGAAGGCACAACAAATAGTGTAAAACCCTCTCACCCCAACCATGGACTGTTAGCCCTCCTCCCCTCCGGGAGGCGCTATAGAAACCTTTGTTCCAAGTCAAGCAGGCTTAGGAACAGCTTCTTCCCCTCAGCTGTCATCTCCCTGAACTCTGGACCACAAAGACAGCCCCACCCCCTCTGCTGTCCCCCTCTGCCCCCCCCCCCCTCTGCTGTCCCCCCCCTCTGCTGTCCCCCTCTGCCCCCCCCCCTCTGCTGCCCCCCCCCCCCTCTGCTGTCCCCCCATCTGCTGTCCCCCCCCTCTGCTGCCCCCCCCTCTGCTGTCCCCCCCCTCTGCTGTCCCCCCCCTCTGCTGTCCCCCCCCTCTGCTGTCCCCCCCTCTGCTGTCCCCCCCCTCTGCTGCCCCCCCCTCTGCTGCCCCCCCCACATCTGCTGCCACCCCTCTGCTAACCCCCCTCTGCTGTCCCCCCCTGCTGTCCCCCCCCCTCTGCTGTCCCCCTCTGCTGTCCCCCTCTGCTGTCCCCCCCCCCTCTGCTGTCCCCCCCCCTCTGCTGTCCCCCCCCTTCTGCTGTCCCCCCCCCTTCTGCTGTCCCCCCCCCTCTGCTGTCCCCCCCCCTCTGCTGTCCCCCCCCTCTGCTGCCCCCCCATCTGCTGCCCCCCCCCATCTGCTGCCACCAATCTGCTAACCCCCCTCTGCTGTCCCCCCCCTCTGCTGCCCCCCCCCCATCTGCTGCCACCCCTCTGCTAACCCCCCTCTGCTGTCCCCCCCTGCTGTCCCCCCCTGATTTCCCCCCCTCTGCTGTCCCCCCCCTGCTGCCACCCCTCTGCTGTCCCCCTCTGCTGTCCCCCCCCCCTCTGCTGTCCCCCCCCCTCTGCTGTCCCCCCCCTCTGCTGTCCCCCCCCCTCTGCTGTCCCCCCCCCTCTGCTGTTCCCCCCCTCTGCTGTCCCCCCCCTTCTGCTGTCCCCCCCCCTCTGCTGTCCCCCCCTGCTGTCCCCCCCCCTCTGCTGTCCCCCCCCTCTGCTGTCCCCCCCCTGCTGTCCCCCCCCCTCTCTGCTGTCCCCCCCTTATTTCCCCCCCTCTGCTGTCCCCCCTCTGCTGTCCCCCCCCTCTGCTGTCCCCCCCCCTCTGCTGTCCCCCCCCCTCTGCTGTCCCCCCCCTTCTGCTGTCCCCCCTCTGCTGTCCCCCCCCCTCTGCTGTCCCCCCCCTTCTGCTGTCCCCCCTCTGCTGTCCCCCCCCTTCTGCTGTCCCCCCCTCTGCTGTCCCCCCCCTGCTGCCACCCCTCTGCCGTCCCCCCTGCTCACGCCCCTGCCCCTCCCCCCTGCTCACGCCCCTGCCCCTCCCCCCCTGCTCACGCCCCTGCCCCCCCCCCCTGCTCACGCCCCTGCCCCTCCCCCCCTGCTCACGCCCCTGCCCCCCCCCCCTGCTCACGCCCCTGCCCCTCCCCCCCTGCTCACGCCCCTGCCCCCCCCCCCTGCTCACGCCCCTGCCCCTCCCCCCTGCTCACGCCCCTGCCCCCCCCCCCTGCTCACGCCCCTGCCCCCCCCCCCTGCTCACGCCCCTGCCCCTCCCCCCCTGCCCCTCCCCCCTGCCCCTCCCCCCCTGCCCCTCCCCCCCTGCCCCTCCCCCCTGCCCCCCCCCTCTGCTCAACACCTATAATAATCACCACAATGTCTCTGATTAACTGTTAAAAAAAAAAAAATTAAAAAAAAAAAAAATGTACCACAACTACTACCTCTCTATAATTTACATATTTACATAACATTGTCATTAACATTACACGATCATAACATTGTCATTAACATTACACTATCATAACATTGTCATTAACATTAACACGTGTGTGTGTGTGTGTGTGTGTGTGTGTGTGTGTGTGTGTGTGTGTGTGTGTGTGTGTGTGTGTGTGTGTGTGTGTGTGTGTGTGTGTGTGTGTGTGTGTGTGTGTGTGTGTGTGTGTGTGTGTGTGTGTGTGCAGGTTGTCTGCCTGTATGGTCTCACAGGAAGGCTGTTCTTCTCTGGCCTCAGCTCTGAGCTCCAACCCCTCCCGTCTGAGAGAGCTGGACCTGAGCTACAATCACCCAGGAGACTCAGGAGTTACGCTGCTCTCTGCTGGACTGGAGGATCCACGCTGGAGACTGGACACTCTCAGGTACGGAGAGGACAGCTCACCTCTCAGGGACCGTGTCTCCTACAAGGATTCAACCGGCCGCTAGATGAAGTGGTTTACCGAGGCGGCTGTAACTCATGTTGTGTACAAAGTGATGATCCAGCAGATCATGAGTGTGAATGTTTCAACTGCTCTCTCTTTGTTCCCCCCAGGGTGGAGCACGGTGGAGGATGGAGGCTGAAACCAGCTCTAAAGAAGTGTGAGTGTCTGTTTAGTTTGAGTCATCACAACACACACTCACTCTTTAGATGGAAGGTCCATCCACACAGCAGGAGGTGACGTCCTGCTGGGAATGAACAGGATGGATCTTATCAATATTAATATTGATGAGATACATCATGTATCTCATCAATATTAATATTCATTAGATACATCATGTCAACCATCATGTATCTTATCAATATTAATATTCATTAGATACATCATGTATATTATCAATAATAATATTAATTAGATACATGATGTATCTCATCAATATTAATATTGATGAGATACATGATGTAACTTATTAATATTATTATTGAAATGATTATCAATATTAATATTGATAATTAATATCAATGTTAATAATATTGTTAACCATCACCACCATTACTGATACATGGTTATTTATTAATGAATTATTATTGGTTATTAGTAGTGTTGTTATTATTATTAGACCATAACAATCCTCACATTATTAAAGGGTAAGTAAACAACCGTTTTAGCAGACCGTCTGCCTACCAGTTCCCAAAGAGTCGTAAAGGTTTTATAAAAAATGTACAGTTTGGGTTCCAAAGGAGCAGGTTTAAGGGGCGTGGCCAAACGCTGTCCAACCCCCCCTCACTGGAGCCCGGGGGCGGAGCCAATAGAAAACCACTGTGTGAAAACTGGTTGATCTGGAAGTAGACAACATGTCCCCGTTTGATAACTTTCTACATTTCAGTCCAAAACATCAGAAATGCTGACCAACACGTTTAGAGACCCAAACGGAGCAGCTTTCCCTTTAATATTAGTGTGTGTATTTAATATTATATTATAACAACTACTGTTATTCTTATGATTATCATCATCCTTATGGTTCAAATAAGGACCATCTGTCACGGGTTGACGAGGAGAATGAGGAACGGGGACTTAGGAGGTGAACCCAAATGCACGACTCCATGACACACGTATCAAAATAAAGAGTCTTTACTGATAAATACACTAACACACAAATCACTGAGATGGAAACGCATAAAGCTCAAAAGCAAAAGACCTAACTACAAAAACCTGAGGGTGGCATGAGGTGGAAACATGACGCTTGTTCATCCACATGAAACAAGTAAGAACTCTAACATGAAGCAAGTAGCAAGTCTCACAACGTGAAACAAGTAGGAGCCTAACAACCAACAGAATATAATGAACTGGCCCAACAAAAGAAGACCCGCCTATTTAAACACAAGGAACATAACAGGTGGAACAATGAGGTCCCAGGCAGCCAATCAGAGGGCAGGAAAACATGAGGGGGAAGATCACGGTGATGCGCTGCAGCTGGGAACTAACAAGGGGGCGTGGCTACCTGGACGAGGGCTGGGGAAACCAAGGTGACATGACTGAGGGACGTGATAGGGGGCGTGGCTACCTGGACGAGGGCTGGGGAAACCAAGGTGACATGACTGAGGGACGTGATAGGGGGCGTGGCTACCTGGACGAGGGCTGGAGAAACCAAGGTGACATGACTGAGGGACGTGATAGGGGGCGTGGCTACCTGGACGAGGGCTGGGGAAACCAAGGTGACATGACTGAGGGACGTGATAGGGGGCGTGGCTACCTGGACGAGGGCTGGGGAAACCAAGGTCACATGACTGAGGGACGGGATAGGGGGCGTGGCTACCTGGACGAGGGCTGGGGAAACCAAGGTGACATGACTGAGGGACGTGATAGGGGGCGTGGCTACCTGGACGAGGGCTGGGGAAACCAAGGTCACATGACTGAGGGACGTGATAGGGGGCGTGGCTACCTGGACGAGGGCTGGGGAAACCAAGGTCACATGACTGAGGGACGTGATAGGGGGCGTGGCTACCTGGACGAGGGCTGGGGAAACCAAGGTCACATGACTGAGGGACGTGATAGGGGGCGTGGCTACCTGGACGAGGGCTGTGAACACGGGGAGGCAGAACCGCCAATCCTGACACCATTGAAGAATAAAACAAATTAAGTGTGAATGATGTTTTGAATAACGATTACTATAATGTATTATAATTATGAATATTATTAATTATTATTAATACACATATTAATATTAATACTTTAATAATTAAATAATTAAATAAATAATTAATTCATTATTTATACTATTATTATTACTATTATTATAAGTGTTGTAATTATTATTAATATTATTATATAAATCCAATAATAATCTTATTAATATTCTGATTGTTATGTAAGACATTAGAACATAATAATGCTGATACTACTAATATATTGATGACACACACAGAGCCCATGTGGTGACGCTGAGGGACTGAGAACATCAGGAGAACACAAACTACAGTCTGGGCTCAGTTTCTAGGAACAACAACAACAGTTCAGCAGACTAATCATGTCTTGTTCTCCATCAGATGCGTGTGAACTCACACTGGACCCAAACACAGCCCACAGACGACTCTCTCTGTCTGAGGACAACAGGAAGGTGACGAATGTTGGAGAGGAGGAGAAGTATCCTGATCACCCAGAGAGATTTAACTCCTACCACCAGGTGTTGTGTAGAGAGGGTCTGACTGACCGCTGTTACTGGGAGGTGGAGAGGAAAGGAGATGTTTATATAGGAGTGACATACAGAGGAATCAATAGGAGAGGAGTGGGTAAAGACAGCGAGCTTGGATTCAACAACAAGTCCTGGAGTCTTCATAGTCATGATGGTCGTTACTCTGTCTGGTACAACGGTAGTGAAACAGTCATAGATCTCCCCCCCTCTAACAGAGTAGGAGTGTATGTGGACCGACCTGCTGGCTCTCTCTCCTTCTACAGAGTGTCCCCAGATGGAGGAGGGTCCTCAGACACACTGACACTCATCCACACCTTCCAGTCCACATTCACCCAGGAGGACCTCCTCCCTGGGTTTGGGTTATGGAGGGATGGTTCCTCAGTGTCTCTGTGTCCGTTGTAGCAACACACACACACACACACACACATGGAAACACACACACACACACACACACACACACACACACACACACACACACACACACCAGGGTTTCCGCTAGGATTTCTTCTTGCCGGTCAAGTGTCCGGACAGATTTTATTTTACCATCATGTCAACGGGGGGGGGGGGGTCATGAAGTCCAACGGGGGGCGGGGCAGTAATGAAGCTGATCTCAGGTCAGTTTGAGCATTATTATTACACACATAGTATACACTATACACACACACACACATAGTATACACTATACACACACACACATAGTATACACTATACACACACACATAGTATACACTATACACACACACACACACACACATAGTATACACTATACACACACACACATAGTATACACTATACACACACACATAGTATACACTATACACACACACACACATAGTATACACTATACACACACACACACACATAGTATACACTATACACACACACACACACACGGGGGGTTGAGGGGGGGTTTCTCCCTTAAGGGCCCAAATGGCCAGAGAGCAATTCCAGAGGTCAGGGGTCAGAGGAGGTGATCTACCACCATGGGTCCTACCGCTGGGTCACGGATGGACCCCAGGGATTTAAAGACTGTTCAACTTTTGACTGTTATTCATTTTGATCGCTAAAAATGTTCTTTTTAAAAGGTTCGCAAAAACTGCTTCATGCAATATAATGTTTTAAATGTTTGAACTTTCTCTTTAACACGTTGTAGAAGACTGTTGTATTCAATATAATGTTTTAAATGGTTGAACTTTCTCTTTAACACGTTCTAGAAGACTGTTGTATTCAATATGATGTTTTAAATGGTTGAACTTTCTCTTTAACACGTTCTAGAAGACTGTTGTATTCAATATAATGTTTTAAATGGTTGAACTTTCTCTTTAACACGTTCTAGAAGACTGTTGTATTCAATATAATGTTTTAAATGGTTGAACTTTCTCTTTAACACGTTCTAGAAGACTGTTGTATTCAATATAATGTTTTAAATGGTTGAACTTTCTCTTTAACACGTTCTAGAAGACTGTTGTATTCAATATGATGTTTGTGGTGGAGATGAAGATGTGTTCTCAGAGCTGAAAGGGAGTCATGCATTGGATGTTCTTTCATGGTCTGACCAGCTAAATATCACATGTTCATGTTGTTTCTTTGATTCTTTGAAGCATTAATAATCACATGGGATTGTTTCCTTTAAATCCTTTTTTGAAGTGTTATTAAAGTATGATGTTGGATTGGTGTTCATGACGTTGTGTTCCATAATCCAGTGAGGTGAACATGATGTGTTGTCCTTTTCAAAAGGAGCTAAATGTGATGGTAAAGCCCTCTGGTGTAGTAAGAGCCCAATGGTTGTTGTGGCCATCTGTGGCCACCATCTGGTCACGGTAGAGCAGAGGTGTGTCTCTCCTACTCCTCTCCCTCAAAGAAGCCACCTGGAGAAGGCCAGCCAGAAGTGGATTTGGGCTCTCTGAAGGTGGAGGTGTTTACCGCTAGCGACCCAGACTCCCTGTGCTCCCGCTGGCCCTCTGAGAACCCGGGGCGTTCCCCTACCCATAAGGACGGAGATGGGCCACGGCCCGCCGGCTGTTGGTATGGGTTGGGTACGTGACGCCTGTTTGGTGATCCACTGATGAAGAGGGGGCTGCTCTTGAGTCGGACTTCTCTCCACACGCCTTGAGACGTGGGGACACAACTCTGGGACTGAGAGCTCAACCTATTGATCCATTGGGTGATTGGAATCAATACCGTAGTCACACTTATTGGGTTTGGAAGAGGAGGGTGGAGAGTGATGAAGAGGAGGGTGGAGAGTGATGAAGAGGAGGGTGGTGGGTAATGAAGAGGAGGGTGGTGAGTGATGAAGAGGAGGGTGGTAAGTGATGAAGATGAGTGATAAAGAGGAGGGTTGTTAGTGATGAAGAGGAGGGTGGTAAGTGATGAAGATGAGGGTGGTGAGTGATGAAGAGGAGGGTGATGTGTGATGAAGAGGAGGGTGGTGAGTAATGAAGATGAGTGATGAAGAGGAGGGTGGTGAGTGATGAAGAGGAGGGTGGTAATTGATGAAGAGGAGGGTGGTTAGTGATGAAGATGAGGGTGGTGGGTGATGAAGAGGAGGGTGATGAGTGATGAAGAGGAGGGTGGTGAGTAATGAAGATGAGTGATGAAGAGGAGGGTGGTTAGTGATGAAGAGGAGGGTGGTGAGTAATGAAGAGGAGTGATGAAGAGGAGGGTTGTTAGTGATGAAGAGGTGGATGGTGAGTGATGAAGAGGAGGGTTGTTAGTTATGAAGAGAGGGGTGGTGAGTGATGAAGAGGTGGGTGGTTAGTGATGAAGAGGAGGGTGGTGAGTGATGAAGAAGAGGGTGGTTAGTGATGAAGAAGAGGGCAGTTAGTGATGAAGAGGTTGATGGTGAGTGATGAAGAGGAGGGTTGTTAGTTATGAAGAGAGGGGTGGTGAGTGATGAAGATGAGGGTGGTGGGTGATGAAGAGGGTGGTAAGTGATGAAGAGGAGGGTGGTGAGTAATGAAGAGGAGGGTGGTGAGTGATGAAGAGGAGGGTGATGTGTGATGAAGAGGAGGGTGTTGAGTAATGAAGATGAGTGATGAAGAGGAGGGTGGTGAGTGATGAAGAGGAGGGTGGTAAGTGATGAAGAGGAGGGTGGTTAGTGATGAAGATGA
This sequence comes from Muraenolepis orangiensis, assembly GCA_027704905.1. Taxonomy (NCBI): domain Eukaryota; kingdom Metazoa; phylum Chordata; class Actinopteri; order Gadiformes; family Muraenolepididae; genus Muraenolepis; species Muraenolepis orangiensis. Next base: position 6,243 of record JANIIK010002619.1, on the reverse strand, counting down.
GGGTGGTGGGTGATGAAGAGGAGGGTGATGAGTGATGAAGAGGAGGGTGGTGAGTAATGAAGATGAGTGATGAAGAGGAGGGTGGTTAGTGATGAAGAGGAGGGTGGTGAGTAATGAAGAGGAGTGATGAAGAGGAGGGTTGTTAGTGATGAAGAGGTGGATGGTGAGTGATGAAGAGGAGGGTTGTTAGTTATGAAGAGAGGGGTGGTGAGTGATGAAGAGGTGGGTGGTTAGTGATGAAGAGGAGGGTGGTGAGTGATGAAGAAGAGGGTGGTTAGTGATGAAGAAGAGGGCAGTTAGTGATGAAGAGGTTGATGGTGAGTGATGAAGAGGAGGGTTGTTAGTTATGAAGAGAGGGGTGGTGAGTGATGAAGATGAGGGTGGTGGGTGATGAAGAGGGTGGTAAGTGATGAAGAGGAGGGTGGTGAGTAATGAAGAGGAGGGTGGTGAGTGATGAAGAGGAGGGTGATGTGTGATGAAGAGGAGGGTGGTGAGTAATGAAGATGAGTGATGAAGAGGAGGGTGGTGAGTGATGAAGAGGAGGGTGGTAAGTGATGAAGAGGAGGGTGGTTAGTGATGAAGATGAGGGTGGTGGGTGATGAAGAGGAGGGTGGTAAGTGATGAAGAGGAGGGTGGTTAGTGATGAAGATGAGGGTGGTGGGTGTGTGATGAAGAGGAGGGTGGTGAGTAATGAAGATGAGTGATGAAAAGGAGGGTGGTTAGTGATGAAGAGGAGGGTGGTGAGTAATGAAGAGGAGGGTGGTGAGTGATGAAGAGGAGGGTGGTGAGTGATGAATAGGAGGATGGTAAGTAATGAAGAGGAGGGTTGTTAGTGATGAAGAGGAGTGTGGTTGGTGATGAAGAGGAGGGTGGTTAGTGATGAAGAGGTGGGTGATGAGTGATGAAGAGGAGGGTGGCGAGTGATGAAGAGGAGGGTGGTGAGTGATGAAGAGCAGGGTGGTGAGTGATGGAGAGGAGGGTGGTTAGTGATGAAGAAGAGGGTGGTTAGGCGTGAAAAGGAGGTTGCTTAGTACAGACACACAGCACAGACACAGTAATAATAATGCCGGCTTTTATATAGCGCTTTTATCCAAAGCGCATCAAGTCATGTAAAGTCCTCACATCACCCATTCAACCACCAACGGAGGAGTCAGCCATCAAGGAGACAGCCAGCAGGTCAGGAGCAGTTAGGGTTAGGGGGTCTTGATCAAGGACACCTCCACAGCTTTTGATAGGAGGAGGAGGCGGGGATCGAACCAGCGACCTGCCGGTGGTGAGGAGACCGCTCTACCTCCTGAGCTATACTTCCGCCAAACACAGTATAGACACACAGTACAGACAGAACACAGCCCAACACAGACCACCACACACAGGCCCTAACCCTAACCCTAACCCAACACAGACCACCACACAGGCTATCGGTTAAAGGGACAGTCTAACACGATACGTGAAACGGCTTGAAAAAGGTTACTGCTTTAAGTTCTAAACTAGTAAGGCTCTTGTTTGGCTAAATGTTTTATAGTGGTTATGTGTGCCATACCATGGGGAAAACTGAGTTTCTGTAGGTCACTGGTGTATTTAAAGGGGGCTGAGTCCTTTAGTGCAGCCTTCTGTAAATGCAATGGCATCCCACCCTCTGTTACTACAGAGCAGCTCAGACCATAACCTACCGTGGATGGACGCTCTGGAGCCTCTTGGCTCTGGAGACCCCAACCATTTAGTCAATTGAAGGCTCAATCAAACCCCAAAACGCCATCAGGTGGTCATAGCTTGGAAATGTATTTACTAAAAGACACATACATCATGTCAGTCATTCGTTAATACTCACTCCCACAATATATACAACTATACAATATCTACAATAGATATACAACTAAATATCTATCTGACTTATGAAACTAACGTTAACTATCTAAACACTAAATACTACCAAAACACACAATCCAAATGTAAATATGTATCTTATCTAAAGTGTTGTATGGATGAATGTCTTATTTCACGGTCAGCTCGGTGTAGCTAGGTCTATACTGGGTAGCTACAATAACTTTAGACTCTAAAAGAACATTTCTAACCAAATGCTCCTTAGTCACCAAGCCCTTTGCAACAGCCCAGTGTGATCACCTCTAGTTCTATTCTATCTGCACCAACAAGAGTGTTCATCTGTGATCTGCTCATCAGAACTCACAAGATGGACCTGGTGCTGTCCATTAGACATCATGCCATTGCTTAAGCATCTGTCCACATGTGGAGGAAACAGGTTTATGAAATTTTTCCAACACGTCGCTATTGGGTGTTAAATGACCCCACACCAGCACCTCCGTTAAACGTGTGAAATAGGTCTCCGATACGACCCTTATTGAACGGTGGGTTTCACACCTGTTTAGACCGTGTCATTCACATTGTGTTCTGGTTGGGAACAGTTGGTATAAGTTGACACCGATTCAGAATCGATGTCAGATGCGTTGGTTTTTAAACGTTGCGTTCAACACCCGATTAGAACTTTTAACAAACGTTACTTTTAGAGTTCCTTCTGTTGGGGTCAAGAAACAAGTTTGATGAGCGTTTGTTGAACACCAAAATACAACCCAAGTCAAACCTGGTTTGGCTTCAAATAACCTGTTTTGCTGCTTGGGACGAAGCCGAAAAATAACCTTAACACAGAGAGGGGGAAACGATAACCAACAACCATCAATAATATTCATAATAACCATCATAACAATACACTAAAGAGTATATACATTGACTAAATCAAAGCCCCATTTCTCTCTATCCAATAAGTGACCAAACGGACTGGAAGGAGAACCAGATGTGATTCTGGTTTCATCATCAGATGTAAAGCCACCCTGTAACTCTGACTAAGGGCTATACTAATATACTATATATATAATATACTATATATATACTATACTAATAGTATTGTAGAATAATTTCTACTCGGATGGATAAAAATCGATTGCAGAGGTCCGGATAACAATAATCAACTGCAGCAAGATGGAGTCTGCCGTGCCAATTGTCAGACTGAAGATCCTCTCCTTCTTACCCAGTATATACGTTCTCCCACATTCCGTGGCTTGGACATCACTTCATTCTTATCGGTCAAACGTTCCCCACGGCACGACTCCCTACGGCTATGGCTCACGGTACGTCAATAGGACACCGTTGAAGGCACCCTAAAGGTACCCTTATAAGGGCCTACAGGGACACCAGCCGATAACTGGAACATCTCAACACATCTCTATGACCTAGTGGGCCTTGGGCTTCACCAGAAGATTATGATGTAGCCATCTGCTGCTGTGTATAGAGGACCATAAGACAGTGTTTAGATTATAATAAGGGTATAAACATACACTACACCATCTACTGCTATGTATAGAGGACCATAAGACAGTGTTTAGATTATAATAAGGCTATAAACATACACTACACCATCTACTGCTATGTATAGAGGACCATAAGACAGTGTTTAGATTATAATAAGGGTATAAACATACACTACACCATCTACTGCTATGTATAGAGGACCATAAGACAGTGTTTAGATTATAATAAGGGTATAAACATACACTACACCATCTACTGCTATGTATAGAGGACCATAAGACAGTGTTTAGATTATAATAAGGGTATAAACATACACTACACCACCTACTGCTATGTATAGAGGACCATAAGACAGTGTTTAGATTATAATAAGGGTATAAACATACACTACACCATCTACTGCTATGTATAGAGGACCATAAGACAGTGTTTAGATTATAATAAGGGTATAAACATACACTACACCATCTACTGCTATGTATAGAGGACCATAAGACAGTGTTTAGATTATAATAAGGGTATAAACATACACTACACCACCTACTGCTATGTATAGAGGACCATAAGACAGTGTTTAGATTATAATGAGGGTATAAACATACACAACAATATTGTTGCATATTGTTTGCCAACTTTTTCTACTTTTTCCCTTACACTTTAGTCTGAATTATTGTACTTCTACCTGAGCACTGGTAAGACTTAACGACTGATTAGGACATTTAAGGACTGATTAAGACTTAACGACTGATTAGGACATTTAAAGACAGATTAAGACTTAACGACTGATTCAAAAATTGAACGACGAACAACCGGCCCCTGGTCACTTACTGTGTGTGTGTGTGTGTGTGTGTGTGTGTGTGTGTGTGTGTGTGTGTGTGTGTGTGTATAACACTGTATATAACTGCTTGTATATAATATATATATATGATATTATTAGAGCTGCGTGGTGTTGTAATGCTCTAGTGTCGCCAGCAGGGAGCAGCAGAACACAGCGATATACAGATATTAAAATACGAGTAAGAACCGTGAAGGGATTGGGTCATCGATTAAGAGCAGAGGTCGCTGTGAACCTTTGAGATAAAGAACAATGAACACATGAATGAACAATTGACTAAGAGCTCAATATGTAAGTAAATAACTAAATAATGAAACTGTTGCATTTGTTGAACGTTCCTGACCTGCTCCCAGACCGTAGTGGAGGAATACAGGGGATATTGATCCAGGGCCCAAGCACAGGCTTCAGGTTCAATAACCCACATAACGTTTTTTAGTTTATGTTGCTTAGTTTATATAATTTGAAGAGGGATATGTGTTAAAACCATGTAAAAAAAAAAATTAATTAAATATGTTGTTGTGCAGACCTACCTAATGTAAGGTTAATGTAATTGCACAATATATATATGTAATAGACCTACACAATTCTCCAATGAGCTATCTGGCATTGGTAACTAATACAATGGAATTGGTATTAATGAAAGTGTGTGAAGTTGTAAGTGTTTCTAACACATTGGTCTTTACAGCTCCGATGCCACCAGGGAGATGCTGCTTCAACTGCACAATCAGCATGATTGCCAGTCCCTCCCCTGCACCCCGAGTCCCAGCAGCATCCTGCCCGTCCCCGTACCCATCGCCACTCCACCCTCATGTGGGCCATCCTCCCCTGCACCCCGAGTCCCAGCAGCATCCTGCCCGTCCCCGTACCCATCGCCACTCCACCCTCATGTGGGCCATCCTCGTCTGTGTCGTTCTCCCCAAAGATAGAACAAAGATAGCAGTAATACCTGCTAGTGAATGAAGAAAGTGAATTGATTTAACATATGTTTTGCATGGAAACTGTCCACGAAGTTACAAAGCCCAAAGTACACGTCAGAGGGAGTAACTCAGCCTGAAATGTCTCTTTGAAATGTCATTTTGCCGGTTATATGGTGATGTCATCATGTGACACGTTCCTTACTTGGATTGTTATTTGGGATATCTGACAGATCAGAGCACACTTCCCATCTGGAGTGGGGCTTACAGACAGCTTACAGAGCTCTTAAAGAGTGTTTCAGGCAGAGGGCGAATGGAGATGTACAGTATGAGAATAATTATGTATCTTTGGAACATTCAAGCATGTAAATCTATTGTAGTATACCCCCACCAAAAAATATATATACGGCAAACAAGTAGCAATTCAGAGGGATGCTTTAGCCAATTGGGTCCATTCAATGAGTTACCTCAATATGTGAGGTTGTGTAATAGCATGATTGAAAATGTGTGAATGTCAGAAGTACGTTTAGTTTTTTCAGGCCAGCACATCTCGTGACTGTCCTCACGAGACTGTCTGGTGCGTTGGACCCTGGGACACGTCCCTCGTCCAACGTGGTCAACATCATGAGAGACCCTGTCCTGGAGAGTGCCTTTAGGGCCTTTAGGAGGCAGAGGTTCTCTCCAGGACATAGACTGGACGTCAATTATGTTGACGACTACGGCCAGACCGAGGGGGCAGTCGATGACGGCGGGCCACGAGGGAATTCCTTCGGCAGCTTTGTATCGCCATCCGCGACAGCAACCTCTTCAGCGGCCCCGAAGAAGGAAGAAACCTGGCCCTGGTGTCCGTGGTATGCAACACTCACATAAATGTACTATGTTCGATCTACTAATATATCATCTATTTGTGTTTCAACAAAGCAACACATGCTGCGTACACACAAGGACAGAGTTTTTGGCACCCCTGAAGTCCATTGGTATCTCTTCCTAAACATTTGTCTGTGTGTTACAATTAGTGTTTCATCTGTAGATGGTGGGGAGTATCGGCTCATCGGGGTGATGCTGGCCGTCGCTGTGGTGCAGGGGGGCATGAAGCCAGGCTTTTTCAGCGAGAGGCTGTTTTGCGGAGTGTCCGGTCGTCCAACTCCAAAAGTATGTCTGGAGGAGGTGGAC
>JANIIK010002618.1:0-25308 GCA_027704905.1 Muraenolepis orangiensis | reverse complement strand
AAGGCTGAGAACAAAAGAGAGAAGGAGAGAGGGGGGGTGTATGATGTGGCTCTTTTTACAGTAACATAGTAACATTTTTGGCTCTTAACCTATAACTGGTTGGCCACCCCTGATGTATGTTAACAATATATTGATATATTGATAACATACATGATATCCACCATCATGTTGATTCCCAGTAGGACGTCACCTCCTGCTGTGTGGATGGACTTTCCATCTGAAGAGTTAGTGTGTTGTTGTGATGACTCAAACTAAACAGACACTTACACTTCTTTAGAGTCGACCTCAGGACAGGCAGCTTCTCCATCTCCATGTCCAGAGTCTCCTTCAGCTGATCCAGGGATCTCCTCAAGGTCCCTGCATATGACGGAGGAGCAGGGACCTCCACCCTGGTCCAGTCCCTGGTGTGTGGAGGATTCTTCAGGGATCTGAAGCTCTGGAGGAAGTGGAGGTGGTCTTCAGTGTGTGAGAGCTGCTTCACATCTGAGCTCCTATTGGTCAGATCTTTAACTTCCCGCTCCAGCTCTTTGATGAGGTCTTCAGCTTGTCTCTCTATGGATTTCAGCTTCTCTTGAACCGTTTGGTTGAGATCGTCCCGACACTTTTCAATGCAGCGCATCAGAGCGGAGAGGACCTGCTCACCGTCGGCTAGCTCTCGGTCTGCGTCTGCTCTTCTGAGCTTCACTGCGTCTATGATCTCCTGAATCTTTCTTTTTCTCTCCTGGATCATCTGCTGAACATCAGACTCTATCTTCCCCTGCTGGGCCATCTTCAGCTCATATTCCTCCTTCAGAGGTACAACAGGATGGGACTTGTGGTCCGTCTCTGTACAGAACTGACACACACACACCTGTTCAGTCTGGCAGAAGAGCTCCAGAAGTTGATAATTGTGTTTCTTACACATCCTGTCTTCCAGACGGTCCTGAGGCTCCACCAGCTTATGATTCTTCAGAACTGCGACTCTCTGATGTGGCTCCAGGTGGGAGTGGCAGAAGGACATAAGACACACTAGGCAGGACTTGACAGCCTTCAGCTGGGTCCCGGTACAGACGTCACAGGGAACTTCTCCTGGTTCAACACAAGGCTGCTCTTTGACCGGTACGGACCGTCTAAACTTATCAACCATCTCTGATAAGAGATAATTGACCCGTAGATCGGGACTTGTGTGGAACAGCTCGTTGCAAACAGGACATTTGAACTGGACCTTGTCCTCCCAGAACGTGGTGATACAGGCTCTACAGAAGTTGTGTCCACATGGTGTGGAAACTGGACTCTTGAACACATCCAGACAGACGGGACAGGAAAAGTTCTCCTCAGACCAGGAAGATTTAGCAGAGGCCATTCCTAGAACACATTGTTGAATCAAGTTAGAAAACGATCACATTATTTTTAAAACGTATTACAATGGTTCTATTTGTACATATATATGAGTGATGGAGTAGCGTAGGGCTTGATATAACATATAATACACATCTAATACTACATGAACTTAACAATGGTCCACCATCAAAGTGTCTCACCTTAGAACGCTGTCCACCGCTTAGTTGGACAAAGGCTGGTGTCCTTTGGCTCCAGAAAAAGAGGAACTGTCTCTCTCCGCGTTGCTGCTCAAGTTTCAGGTTTTACCGGATAGTTCTATTCTTATAGGCTACGCCGTCTAGGCCTCGCCTTATGGGCTTGTCCCGTGCGGGAATCGCGTGCACTGAAATTTCAGCAATGTACGTGGGCCCCGCCCACATTCCCCACCAAGGCCGGGCCGAGCGGCACTGCAGCCTCCCGTTTCATTCAGCAATGCGGTAGGTTGTATGAATGATGGTAAGTATGATGAATGATGAATGATGTTAACCGGGTCCAGTAGGGGGATCTTGGTCCAGCAGGGGGACCTGGGTCCAGAAGGAGGACCCGGGTCCAGCAGGGGGACCTGGAGGGTCCAGCAGGGGGACATTGAGGGTCCAGCAGGGGGACGGGGTCCAGCTGGGTCCAGCAGGGGGACTCGGGTCCAGCAGGGGGACCCGGGTTCAGCAGGGGGACCTGGAGGGTCCAGTAGGGGGACACGGGTCCAGCAGGGGGACCCGGGTCCAGCTTGGGGACCCGGGTCCAGTAGGGGGACATGGGTCCAGCAGGGGGACCCGGTCCAGCAGGGGCACCTGGGCCCAGCAGGGGGACCTGGTCAGCAGGGGGACCCGGGTCCAGCAGGGGGACCTGGTTCCAGCTGGGGGACCCGGGTCCAGCAGGGGGACCTGGGTCCAGCAAGGGGACCAGCAGGGGGACCTTGGTCCAGCAGGGGGACCCGGGTCCAGCAGGGGGACCTGGTTCCAGCAGGGGGACCCGGGTCCAGCAGGGGGACCTGGGTCCAGCAAGGGGACCAGCAGGGGGACCTGGGTCCAGCAGGGGGACCCGGGTCCAGCAGGGGGACCTGGTTCCAGCAGGGGGACCCGGGTCCAGCAGGGGGACCTGGGTCCAGCAAGGGGACCAGCAGGGGGACCTGGGTCCAGTAGGGGGACCTGGGCCCAGCAGGGGGACCCGGGTCCAGCAGGGGTATCCGGGTCCAGCAGCGGGACCTGGGTCCAGCAGGGGGACCCGGGTCCAGCAGGGGGACCCGGGTCCAGCTGGGGGACCCGGGTCTAGTAGGGGGACCTGGGCCCAGCAGGGGGACCTGGGTCCAGCAGGGGTTCCCGGGTCCAGCAGGGGGACCTGGGTCCAGCAGGGGGACCCGGGTCCAGCAGGGGACCGGGTCCAGCAGGGGGACCCGGATCCAGCAGGGGGACCTGGGTCCAGAAGGGGGAACCTGGGTCCAGCAGGGGGACCTGGGTCCAGCAGGGGGACCTGGGTCCAGCAGGATGACCCGGTCCAGCTTGGGGACCCGGGTCCAGTAGGGGGACCTGGTTCAAGCAGGGGGACCCGGGTCCAGCAGGGGGATCTGGGTCCAGCAAGGGGCCCAGCAGGGGGACCTGGGTCCAGCAAGGGGCCCAGCAGGGGGACCTGGGTCCAGTAGGGGGACCTGGGCCTAGCAGGGGTCCTGGGTCCAGTAGGGGGACCCGGGTCCAGCAGGGGGACCTGGGTCCAGCAAGGGGACCAGCAGGGGGACCTGGGTCCAGTAGGGGGACCTGGGCCCAGCAGGGGGACCTGGGCCCAGCAGGGGGACCTGGGTCCAGCAGGGGGAACCTGGGTCCAGCAGGGGGACCTGGTTCCAGCAGGGGGACCTGGGTCCAGCAGGGGGACCTGGGTCCAGCAGGGGGACCCGGTCCAGCTTGGGGACCCGGTCCAGTAGGGGGACCTGGGTCCAGCAGGGGGACCTGGAGGGTCCAGCAGGGGAACCTGGAGGGTCCAGCAGGGGGACCTGGGACCAGCAGGGGGACCTGGGCCCAACAGGGGAACCTGGGTCCAGCAGGGGGACTTGGGTCCAGCAGGGGGACCTGGGTCCAGTAGGGGGACCAGCAGGGGTACTTATATATCTAAATGATATATTAATATATATATATTATTAAATATAAATATATATTATTCAATTATTTTAAATAAAAGTATTATTAAATAAAGGGCTATATTAATATATTGATAACATACATGATAGTGGACATCATGTATGTTATCAATATATTAATATATTGATAAGATACATGATAGTTAAACCATCATGTATGTTATCAATATATTAATATATTGATAAGATACATGATGTCCACACAATGTGTGTGTGTGTGTGTGTGGGAGTAGAGAGAAAGATGAGTCACTCATAATTGATTTGATTCTAATCGACAAGTACCCTTTCTACAGAATACACGTACTGAAAATGTACCTATTAGACTCAGTACATATACTGACAATGTACCTATTCTACTGAGTACAAGTACTGACAATGTACCTATTATACTGAGTACAAGTAATAACAATGTACCTATTATACTGAGTACAAGTACTGACAATGTACCTATTATACTGAGTACAAGTACTAACAATGTACCTATTATACTGAGTACAAGTACTGACAATGTACCTATTATACAGCATGTACTGAGTACTTCCTGTACTGAATACAGACATACAGATACATACAGTATCTTAGTCTTCTTCCTGCTGTAATAAAGTGATATATGATGATATATTAGTGATATATATTGATGATACATCACAGATCAGAGTTGACTACAGTATCTTAGTCTTCTTCCTGCTGTAATAAAGTGATATATGATGATATATTAGTGATATATATTGATGATACATCACAGATCAGAGTTGACTACAGTATCTCTGACTCGGTATCAAAGCATGATGAACCAGTTGGTCCAGTTCCCCTCCCAGTTCAGTTCCTTTCAGACTAACCTCTTCTAGGCTGTTGTTCCATGACTTCACTCAGTCATGAACTATAATAACCTTATTAAAATATGAACCATAGACAGAGAGCTCTGAGGACCAGAAGCTCAGGCACACACAGTCTCTGACGACACTTTGATTCATTTAGAATAAAATCAGAAGTGTACACACATTGTAACATGATGTCATTCATTATTCAGAAGCAAACTCTTTAATCAATATAGACTATTGATTACTGACTGCAACTGTTCACTCTAAATGGTTCACAGTCTTGTTGGGTTGAATTCTTCTTGTGTTGTTTCCTGGTTCGTTTTTCGGGTTACACCCTTTACAGACAGGCACACACACACACACACACACACACACACACACACACACACACACACACACACACACACACACACACACACACACACACTCACACACAAGCAAGTATCTTAGTTATAAGGATATCAGACCATGACCTACACACACACACACAAAGCAAGTTCCTGGGTTATGAGGACCAATGGTATATCAGGACATTACACACACACACACACAGCAAGTTCCTGGGTTATGAGGACCACTGGTATATCAGGACATTACACACACACACACACATGTATCAAAGCTGTAGTCATGAGGACTAATTGTTTAGCTGAACTTTAACCTTTAAACTAGTGTTGTACAACATTTAGAGACTGAAAACAACCAGTACTACAGTTTATTATTATTTATTTTTTAAATAGCGGCATTTAAATCAAACTAAAGAGTGTGTTTGATGTGGCTGACTGTGGTGATAGAAAAGTATCTTAACAATAGTTATCTATACATGCGTATCTGTGTAAAGATAAGTGTCTTTAATGATGGTGAATATTAATGGTATTTTTGGATATGCACACATATTCTATGTCTTATATAAAGTGGTTCTGTATTGTGAATGAATGAAGGGTCAGCATTAAGGTGAAGAGGAATAGCTTCTAAGTGTCTTGACTGAACAATAGAATAACAGCTAAAACATAGAAGAGGTTCAACTTGACCAAACTGTTGAAAGTTGTGGTGTATTATTGTAAACGTCATTATTTTAGTCACTTTATGCTTGACAATAGTTAGTAAAACAAAAGCTGTGAACATCCACAGTGAAAGATGCCGTTAGTCTGCTTCATGTCTAATGTTGACTTGGACATAAAGCAGACTAATGGCCTCTTTCCATGTGTCTCTTCTTGTTAGGAGAAGCATTAAGAGAGTCTTTATTGATGGATAACTGGCCATTGTGCTATTGTGACCACATGGCCACATAGACACACAGCTCCACAACACAGTGAGAGGGAAAAGGACTTGGCTCACACACCCATTAGTCAGCTGATGTCACAAAGTGCTGGACCAGTTGAGGCTCACCAAGTGACTGATTGGCTTTAATTGGCATCTATTCTGAACTCTAAGAAAGTGCATCTAGTGCTCGATGACACGAACATCAGGACAGAGTTTGGCCTCCAAAGAGGACATTAGAAACAGGTTCAGTGTGTGGAGTCTAATGGATTTCCCTAATAAACGGCCAACACGCTCCTCATCTGGACCGGAGCGTTTCCCTGACTTTTATTAAATGTCTTTTTGATCACCAGTGTTGCTTTGACCATTTGAGTTCAGACTAAGTCTTAAAGGGCATCGCTGACAGGGAACCGGAGGACCTGTGAGCACATGCTAGACCTCAATGCCTTTCACAGTACATTTATTACCATGGATTCAACCTAGGATACAATGTTTAATGTATAACAGAAGATCAAATACAATATATATATATAGATACACACTGTATCTATTTATCTCTATATATATCTATATATATATATATATATATACACACTGTATCTATTTATCTCTATATATATCTCTATATATATATATACACTGTATCTATTTATCTCTATATATATCTATATATATACACACTGTATCTATTTATCTCTGTATATATCTCTATATATATATATCTATATATATATCTATATATATATATCTATATATATATCTCTATATATATATAAAAAGATAGGTCTTTATGAAGCTTTTTTACTAACCCTTTTACTTTTATGTATGTATTGATACCAATACGTACATATATTCACATGAACATACACATACAAATGCACATATATATATATATATATTCACATATAGAATTCAATAGAATAAAAAGTTGTAAATCAAGTCCCATTTAGTGCAGAAAGAGAAGTCCAATCCAACAGGACTTCATTGAGATGCTCCTGCATTCAGAAGCCTTCACTTCCTTTGGGCTCCAAGGACTTTTCAAAGCTCTTCTTCGGTGGACCTCTGCCCATCAAAACAACACATTGGGCTGCTTTAGATTGGGTAGAACATGACACGTTCCATGTGGATTCTACCAACCTTCTGATGCCTTCAATAGTATCTTGTGTGGGTTTAAGTAGACTTCAATAGAAATGTGTTTAAAAAACGTTCAACATGATGCAAACACCACCGTGTACTCAACCCAATCATATGAATTGTATTCTGTAAATATACGTTCAATAACTCCTGTAAACATAGTATACTTTTCACAAACATTATTGGAGAATAAATGTATTTATTTGATGTATTTAATATATATATATATGGTATAAAAGAGTCTCAAAAGTAGTGTTATTTTCTTAATAATACTCAAGTAGTCCTGACTTTAAATGGATGCAAATTCCTTGTATGTGTGAATTGACTTGGCTTTAAACCTACATTGAATCAGATTGATGTGTTTATATCAGTGGCAGCTTGTTAATACAGGGCGCAAGGGCCCTGGCCCAATCAAAATGCAGATGGCTCATTTCTAGTCATGTTTGAGGAAGTTCTTGTCACGGTCCAACCCAGCTCTTTCCGCTCCTAGTCCTGGATCTCCGCGGGCTTCCTGGATCCGCGATGTCACCGGACTCCGTTCCGAAATGCCACTCCGTGTTTTCCCTGTCAGCCGTTTCACACTGAACTCACCTGTTGTCAATCGCTCCTCATTGACCAAGCTGTATTCAAGCCATGTCTGTTGTGTTACTCAATGCTGGATTATCACCCGGATTTCTCCGAAAGCCTCACGTTCGTATCAAGTTAAGTTCATTGTGTTCTGTCTATTGATCCTCCGTGCTTTGACCCTCACCTGGAGAACGACCTTGTTTTAGCCTGTTTTGTACCTTTTTTGTACCTCTGCCTCAACCCTCGACATCCTGTTGACGACCTCTGCTTGCCTTGACCACCTTTTTGGATTTGCCCTGTCTGTACCTTTTGCCTTTTGCTGGCGTTAATCGGCGTGTGCGCCGATCATTAAACACCTGTTCTACCTGGCTTCTGTCACTCTGCTTTCGGGTCCTATACCTCTACCCTGCCCTGACACATCCTTGGTCCTGTTGGTTTGTTTTAATTTCATTCTGTAGTTGCACACAGGGCATCGTTTTTCCTCACCAACAATCTCTCCCTCTGGAGCCATCTTATTAGGCGTTTACCACCTCTAGCTGTCTTCTTGTCAATATCGTATTACTGAAAAATACCAACAATTTAAAATGTAACAGACGTACGATCAGATGCAGTTGTACCGTTATTTAGTTTTTACTTTTCTAACAATAAGTGGTTCTAATCATTGACTTTAGATTAGTCTTCACCAGAGTCAGGATAAAGGACACTACTGCTGGTCAGTACGCTGTTGAGTTGGACACTACTAACGTTAAGCGTTTACAGGAGTCACAGCTTTTCCCACTTCTCTCATCCATAACCAAATGTAACGTTAACTTAACCCCACAGAGCATATTCAGTTTGGGGAGTAAGCATTCAATTCTACTTGTTGCATATGGAAAATACAAACCTTGAATGTAGGAGCAGGTTGGGATTAGGGGGAGCAGGCTGGGATTAGGGGTCATTAAGGAGCAGTTATGGGTCAGAGGTCATTAAGGAGCAGGTAGGGGTTAGGGCTCATTAAGGAGCAGGTAGGGGTCAGAGGTCATTATGGAGCATTTAGGGGTCAGAGGTCAAAAAGGAGCAGGTAGGGGTCAGAGGTCAAAAATGAGCAGGTAGGGGTTAGAGGTCATTGAGGAGCAGGTACTGGAGAACATATCTTTAATAAATTAACATTAACATTTGTTCCCAACAAAAGGAAATCAATATTCACTTTATCAGCTCACAGCACAAGGAAATCAATATTCACACATACATACAAAGTGTTTGTATGTATGTGTGTGTGTGTGTATTTTTTATATGTCTGTGTATGTGTACTTCTCTATATTTGCGTAGGTGTGTGTGTCTGTATACTGCGTGTATGTGTGTGGGTGTTTGTGTGTTTGTGTGTTTCTATATGTGTTGCTACAAGCGACACAGAGACACTGAGGAACCATAACTCCCAAACCCAAACGCAGGGAGGAGGTCCTCCTGGGTGAATGTGGACTGGAAGGTGTGGATGAGTGTCAGTGTGTCTGAGGACCCTCCTCCATCTGGGGACACTCTGTAGAAGGACAGAGAGCCAGCAGGTCGGTCCACATACACTCCTACTCTGTTAGAGGGGAGGAGATCTATGACTGTTCTACTACCGTTGTACTGGACAGAGTAATAATCATTATAACAATCAAGTCTCCAAGACTTGTTGTTGTATCCAAGCAAGCTGTCATGACCCCCTCCTCTCCTAGTGATTCCTCTGTATGTCACTCCTATACCAACAACACCTCCTCTTTTCCTCTCCACCTCCACCTCCCAGTAACAGCGGTCAGTCAGACCCTCTCTACACAACACCTGGTGATAGTAGTCAAATCTCTCCGGGTGATCAGGATACGACTCCTCCTCTCTAACCCTCGTCACCTTCCTGTTGTCCTCAGACAGAGAGAGTCCTCTCCAGGCTGTGTTTGGGTCCAGTGTGAGTTCACACTCATCTGATGGGAGAGAGAACCAAAGACATGATGAGTCTACACAGAAATACTCCTGATGAGGTCATCAAGATATGAGCCGTTTGGAGTCAGTTCAATAAGCCCTTTAGAAATGGGTGGAGCCGTGAATAACCACTGAGGAAGAAAAAGTACTTGATTGGAAAGTACTCTCTTGATTTATAGATAGGACATCATTAAACGCTAGCAGTTGCCCACATTAACCTTGGATAACTACAATTGTGACTTTGATAGGAGAGGTGTTTCTAAGAATTGGTTGCCTAGTTTCCTAGGACCTAAAGTATGATGAAAATATATATTATTATATATATAATTATAACGTATAGATTCATTATAATATATTAATATTTATATATTTTATTTATTAATATAAACATTATTATATAGTGATATATATTATTATATAAAATATGTTTATTCACATATATTATTATATATATTTTAGATCATGTTCTGAATATAAAATACACATACAAGTATGATTAACAGCATCCTGATTATGATTGTCTAATAATAATAACACTCATAATACTCATCATTAATAAATAATATTGTTACAGTAATAATATATGTTGTATTTTACAGAAGAAGGATTCATTGTGATGGTTATGCATTATGTAAAAGATACCAACCATCATGTATCTCATCAATATATTAATATATTGATAAGATACATGATGTCCACCATCATGTTCATTCCCAGTAGGACGTCACCTCCTGCTGTGTGGATGGACTTTCAATCTGAGGAGTTAGTGTGTTGTTGTGATGACTCAAACTAAACAGACACTTACACTTCTTTAGAGTCGACCTCAGGACAGACAGCTTCTTCATCTCCATGTCCAGTGTCTCCTTCAGCTGATCCAGGGATCTCCTCAAGGTCCCTGCGTGTGAGTCTATCTTCCCCAGCTGGGCCTTCTTCAGCTCATATTCCTCCTTCAGACGTACAACAGGATGGGACCTGTGGTCCCCCTCTTCTCCTGGTTCAACACAAGGCTGCTCTTTGACCGGTACGGACCGTCTAAACTCGTCCACCGTCTCCGATAAGAGGGTATTGACCCGTAGATCGGGTCTTGTGCGGAACAGCTCGTTGCAAAGAGGACATTTGAAGTGGACCTTGTCCTCCCAGAACGTGGTGATACAGGCTCTACAGAAGTTGTGTCCACATGGTGTGGAAACTGGACTCTTGAACACATCCAGACAGACGAAACAGGAAAAGTTCTCCTCAGACCAGGAAGATTTAGCAGAGGCCATTCCTAGAACACATTGTGAATCAAGTTAGAGAACAACCTTTTTTTAGAACGTATTAAGTGTAAAGTGTAAGTAGAGAGAGAGAGAGAGAGAGAGAGAGAGTAGTACTACTACTACAACTACTACTACTACTGATACTACTACTACTATTACTTATAATACTACTACTACTACTAACCATCACTACTACTACTACTACTACTACTACTACAACATCCACTACTATCTACTACTACTACTACTACTAATACAACAGCTACTAACTACTACTTTACAACTACTACTACTACTACTACCACTACCACTACTAATACAACAACTACTACTACGATTACTACTACAATTACTACTACTTTTACTATCACTACTAATACAACTACTACTAATATTAATACTACTACTACTACTATTAAAACTACTACTACTATTAAAACTACTACTACTTTACAACTTTTATTACTACCATCCACTACTTCTACTAATACTACTACTACTACTCCACTACCACTACTAATACAACAACTAATAATACTACTACTACACCTACTACTACTACATATACTAATGACTACTACTACTAATAATAACACTACTAATATAATACTACTACTACTACTACTACTCACAGCTACTACTACTACTCCACTACTACTACTACTATTACAACTCTACTATTACAACTACTACTACTACAATCCACTACTACTACTACTACTGATTCTACTACTACTACCAACAAATATTACTACTACTACAACTACTACTACTACTCGAATTCTACTACTACCACTATTACTAAAAAAAACGATCTTTTAAAAACGTATTAAAGTGTTTAGACAACAGTTTAAAGTGGTTCTAATGTCCCTATATGTGTATATATCTCTATCTATATGAGTGATGGAGTAGCGTAGGGCTTGATATAAACATATAATACACATCTAATACTACATGAACTTAACAATGGTCCACCATCAAAGTGTGTCCGTTGGAACAGGCTCCCTGGTGCAGAACTAACTCTTTGAAGCCCTTGGTCAACACTCACTACTCACCTTAGAACGCTGTCCACCGCTTAGTTGGACAAAGGCTGGTGTCCTTTCAACTGTTCTCTCCTCGTCGCGTCTCAAAGAGGAACTGTTATCTCCGCGTCGCGTCTTGCCTTTTATGCTCCGCTAAGCTTTGTGACGTCATGGGGGGCGGGGCCACGCGATGACGTCACTTCAGAGCAAACGTAGATGTGTATTATATGTTTATATCAAGCCCTACGCTACTCCATCACTCATATAGATAGAGATATATACACATATAGGAACATTACAACCACTTTAAACTGTTGTCTAAACACTTTAATACGTTTTTAAAAGATCGTTTTTTTTAGTAGTAGTGGTAGTAGTAGAATATAGATGGGGATATATACACATATAGGAACATTACAACCACTTTAAACTGTTGTCTAAACACTTTAATACGTTTTTAAAAGATCGTTTTTTTTAGTAGTAGTGGTAGTAGTAGAATATAGAAGGGGATATATACACATATAGGAACATTACAACCACTTTAAACTGTTGTCTAAACACTTTAATACGTTTTTAAAAGATCGTTTTTTTTAGTAGTAGTAGTTAGTAGTATTATAAGTAGTAATTAGTAGTAGAATAAGTATTTGTAGTAGTAGTAGTTGTAGTAGTAGTAGTGTTAGTAGTAGTAGTAGTTGTAATAGTAGTAGTAGTAGTAGTAGTAGTAGTGGAATAGTAGTAGTAGTAGTAGCTATGAGTAGGATTAGTAGTATTAATATTAGTAGTAGTATAAGTAGTGGATGGTAGTAGTAGTAGTAGTATAAGTAGTGGATGGTAGTAGTAGTATTATAAGTAGTAGTAGATTTAGTAGTAGTAGTCATTATAATATGTAGTATTAGTAGTAGTAGTAGTAGTAGTAGTAGTATACGTCGCAAGTAGTAGTAGTTTAAGTAGTAGTAGTAATAGTTGTAGTGGAGTAGTATTAGTTGTAGTAGTAGTAGTACTATTATAAGCAGTGTTAATAGTAGTAGTAGTAGTATCAGTAGTAGTAGTAGAAGTATTATAAGTAGTAGTAGTTGTAGTAGTAGTCATTAGAAGATGTAGTAGTACTAGTAGTAGTTGTATTAGTATTAGTAGTGGTAGTAAAAGTAGTAGTAATAGTAGTAATAGTTGTTATATTAGTAGTGGTAGTAGTAGTAGTAGTAGTTGTTGTAGTAGTAGTAGTAGTCATTAGTATATGTAGTCGTAGTAGTAGTTGGTTTTTTAGTAGTGGTAGTGGAGTAGTAGTATTAGTAGTAGTAGTAGTAGTAGAAGTAGTGGATGGTAGTAGTGGTAGTAGTAGTAATAGTAGTATGAATTGTAGTAGTAGTATTATAAGTAATAGTAGTAGTAGTAGTAGTTAGTAGTATTAGTATTAGTAGTATTATAAGTAGTAATTAGTAGTTGTAGTAGTATCAGTAGTGTTAGTAGTAGTAGTTGTAGTAGTTGTAATTGTAGTAGTAGTAGAAGTATTAGTAGTAGTAGTACTACTCTCTCTCTCTCTCTCTCACTGTCTTTCCCTCTGTCTCTCTCTCCCCCTTCTCTCTCTCTCTCTCTCTCTCTCTCTCTCTCTCTCTCTCTCTCTCTCTCTCTCACACTCTCACTCTCCCTCTCGCTCGCTCTCCCCCCCCTTTTCTATCTCTCTCTCTCTCACTATCTCTTTCACTTCATCACTCTTTTTCCCTCACTGTCTCTCCGCTTAAAACTGTTGTCTAAGCACTTTAATACATTAAAAAAAAAGGTTGTTTTCTAACTTGATTCAACAATGTGTTTAGGAATGGCCTCTGCTAAATCTTCCTGGTCTGAGGAGAACTTTTCCTGTTCCTTCTGTCAGGATGTGTTCAAGAGTCCAGTTTCCACATCATGTGGACACAACTTCTGTAGAGCCTGTATCACCACGTTCTGGGAGGACCAGGTCCAGTTCAAATGTCCTCTTTGCAACAAGCTGTTCCACACAAGACCTGATCTACGGGTCAATACCCTCTTATCGGAGATGGTGGACGAGTTTAGACGGTCCGTACCGGTCAAATAGCAGCCTTGTGTTGAACCAGGAGAAGTTCCCTGTGACATCTGTACCGGGACCCAGCTGAAGGCTGTCAAGTCCTGCCTAGTGTGTCAGAGCTCCTTCTGCCACTCCCACCTGGAGCCACATCAGAGAGTCGCAGGCCTGAAGAAACATAAGCTGGTCGAGCCTCAGGATCGTCTGGAAGACCGGATGTGTAAGAATCACAATTATCAACTTCTGGAGCTCTTCTGCCAGACTGAACAGGTGTGTGTGTCAGCTCTGTACAGAGGGGGACCACAGGTCCAATCCTGTTGTACCTCTGAAGGAGGAATATGAGCTGAAGAAGGCCCAGCTGGGGAAGATAGAGTCTGAAGATCAGCAGATGATCCAGGAGAGACAAGGAAAGGTTCAGGAGATCAAAGACGCAGTAACGCGCAGCAAAGAAGACGCAGACCGAGAGCTAGCCGATGGTGACCAGGTCCTCGACGCTCTGATGAGCTGCGTTAAAAAGTGTCGGGATGATCACAAACAAACAGTTCAAGAGAAACTGAAATCCATAGAGAAACACGCTGAAGGCCTCATCAAAGAGCTGGAGCAGGAAGTTAAAGATCTGACCAATAGGAGCTCAGAGGTGAAGCAGCTCTCACACACTGAAGACCACCTCCACTTCCTCCAGAGCTTCAGATCCCTGAAGAATCCTCCAAACACCAGGGACTGGACCAAGGTGGAGGTCCCTCCTCCTCCGTCATACGTAGGGACCTTGAGGAGATCCCTGGATCAGCTGAAGGAGACACTGGACATGGAGATGAAGAAGCTGCCTGACCTGAAACCAGCTGTAAAGAAGTGCATGAAGAGGAAGAAGCTGCCTGACCTGGAACCAGCTGTAAAGAAGTGCATGAAGATGAACAAGCTGCCTGACCTGAGGTCGACTCTAAAGAAGTGTAAGTGTCTGTTTAGTTTGAGTCATCACAACAACACACTAACTCCTCAGATTGAAAGTCCATCCACACAGCAGGAGGTGACGTCCTACTGGGAATCAACATGATGGTGGACATCATGTATCTTCATCAATATATTAATATATTGATGAGCTACATGATGGTATCTTTTACATAATGCATAACCATCACAATGAATCCTTCTTTTGTAAAATACAACGTATATTATTACTGTAACAATATTATTTATTAATGATGAGTATTATGATGTTATTATTATTAGACAATCATAATCAGGATGCTCTTAATCATACTTGTATGTGTATTTTATATTCAGAACATGATCTAAAATATATCTAATAATATATGTGAATAAACATATTTTATATAATAATATATATCACTATATAATAATGTTTATATTAATAAATAAAATATATAAATATTAATATAGTATAATAAATCGATTACGTTATATTTATATATATAATAATATATATTTTCATCATATTTTAGGTCCTAGGAAACTAGGCAACCAACTCTTAGAAACACCTCTCCTATCAAAGTCACAATTGTAGTTATCCAAGGTTAATGTTGGCAACTGCTAGCGTTTAATGATGTCCTATCTATAAATCAAGAGAGTACTTTCCAATCAAGTACTTTTTCTTCCTCAGTGGTTATTCACGGCTCCACCCATTTCTAAAGGGCTTATTGAACTGACTCCAAACGGCTCATATCTTGATGACCTCATCAGGAGTATTTCTGTGTAGACTCATCATGTCTTTGGTTCTCTCTCCCATCAGATGAGTGTGAACTCACACTGGACCCAAACACAGCCCACAGAGGACTCTCTCTGTCTGAGGACAACAGGAAGGTGACGAGGGTTAGAGAGGAGGAGTCGTATCCTGATCACCCGGAGAGATTTGACTACCTTCACCAGGTGTTGTGTAGAGAGGGTCTGACTGACCGCTGTTACTGGGAGATGGAGAGGAAAGGACGAGGTGTTACTATAGGAGTGACATACAGAGGAATCACTAGGAGAGGACGGGGTTATGATAGCTGGCTTGGATTCAACAACAAGTCCTGGATTCTTCAGTGTTTTTATGATCATTACTCTGTCTGTTACAACGGTAGTAAAACATCCATACGTCTCCGCCCCTCTAACAGAGTAGGAGTGTATGTGGACCGGCCTGCTGGCTCTCTCTCCTTCTACAGAGTGCCCCCAGATGGAGGAGGGTCCTCAGACACACTGACACTCATCCACACCTTCCAGTCCACATTCACCCAGGAGGACCTCCTCCCTGGGTTCTGGTTAGGGGATTATGGTTCCTCTGTGTCGCTTGTAGCAACACACATTAACATGTAGGCACACACACACACACATAGAGAAGTACACACACACATATTGATTTCCTTGTGCTGTGAGCTGAAAAAGTGAATATTGATTTCCTTGTGCTGGGAGCTGATAAAGTGAATATTGATTTCCATGTTTTTGGAGCTTATAAAGTGAATATTGATTTCCTTGTGTTAGGAGCTAATAAAGTGAACATTGATTTCCTTCTGTTGGGATCAACTTAGCAGCACACATTGTGTTCAGTTATAAAGATATGTTCTCCTGAACCTGCTCCTCAATGACCTCTAACCCCTACCTGCTCCTTAATGAACCCTAACCCCTACCTGCTCCTTATGAACCCTAACCCCTACCTGCTCCTTAATGACCTCTGACCCCTACATTCCTCTATTGACCTCTTACCCCTACCTGCTCCTTAATGACCCCTAATCCCTACCTGCTCCTTAATGACCCCTAACCCCTACCTGCTCCTTAATGACCTCTAACCCCTACCTGCTCCTTAATGACCTCTGACCCCTACCTGCTCCTTAATGACCCCTAACCCCTACCTGCTCCTTAATGACCCCTAACACCTACCTGCTCCTTAATGACCTCTGACCCCTACCTGCTCCTTCATTCAAGGTTCAAGATTCAAGATTTTGATTTGCCATATGCAAAGTAGAATGGAATGCTTACTCCCCATTCCCTCCTGCAGTTTGAGTTTATACTACAATTTAACACAATATACTATAATATGTACTATACTTACACTGTACTGTAACAATACTGTACACAATTAAAATGACAATAAAAATGACTATAAAGTTACTGATGGAGTGTGTGTTGAATTGTACAAAAAAGCATTTAAAAAGCATTTTAAAGTGCCAGTAGTGCAGCAGCATCATGAATTCAGTGCAGAACAGTGCAGTAACTGTAATGAGTCCAGCAAAGTATGACAGTGTAATGTTAATGACAATGTTATGATAGTGGCAGCACTCCTAGCAGTTCAGTAGGTCACTGCCTGTGGATCAAACTATCCTTGAACCTGGTAGTCGTTGTACGGATGCTGCGGAACCGACGACCGGACGGTAGGGGGGAGAAGAGATGGAGCCCAGGGTGGTTGGGAACCTCGCAGGCATAACAGGTATAACAGGCAACTGTAAACACATTCAACCGCCCTCTTTAAGATGAATGCAGTGACAAACTGAATATGCTCTGTGGGGTTAAGTTAACGTTACATTTGGTTATGGATGAGAGAGTGGGAAAAGCTGTGACTCCTGTAAACGCTTAACGTTAGTAGTGTCCAACTCAACAGCGTACTGACCAGCAGTCGTGTCCTTTATCCTGACTCTGGTGAAGACTAATCTAAAGTCAATGATTAGAACCACTTATTGTTAGAAAAGTAAAAACTAAATAACGGTACAACTGCATCTGATCGTACGTCTGTTACATTTTAAATTGTTGGTATTTTTCAGTAATACGATATTGACAAGAAGACAGCTAGAGGTGGTAAACGCCTAATAAGATGGCTCCAGAGGGAGAGATTGTTGATGAGGAAAAAGCGATGCCCTGTGTGCAACTACAGAATGAAATTAAAACAAACCAACAGGACCAAGGATGTGTCAGGGCAGGGTAGAGGTATAGGACCCAAAGCAGAGTGACAGAAGCCAGGTAGAACAGGTGTTTAATGATCGGCGCACACGCCGATTAACGCCAGCAAAAGGCAAAAGGTACAGACAGGGCAAATCCAAAAAGGTGGTCAAGGCAAGCAGAGGTCGTCAACAGGACGTCGAGGGTTGAGGCAGAGGTACAAAAAAGGTACAAAACAGGCTAAAACAAGGTCGTTCTCCAGGTGAGGGTCAAAGCACGGAGGATCAATAGACAGAACACAATGAACTTAACTCGATACCAACGTGAGGCTTTCGGAGAAATCAGGGCGATAATCCAGCATTGAGTAACACAACAGACATGGCTTGAATACAGCTTGGTCAATGAGGAGCGATTGACAACAGGTGAGTTCAGTGTGAAACGGCTGACAGGGAAAACACGGAGTGGCATTTCGGAAAGGGAGTCCGGTGACATCGCGGATCCAGGAAGCCCGCGGAGATCCAGGACTAGGAGCGTGAAGAGCTGGGTTGGACCGTGACAATAACTTCCTCAAACATGACTAGAAATTAGCCATCTGCATTTTGATTGGGCCAGGGCCCTTGCGCCCTGTATTAACAAGCTGCCACTGATATAAACATCAATCTGATTCAATGTAGGTTTAAAGCCAAGTCAATTTACACATACAAGGAATTTGCATCCTTGTTATATAGATATGTGAATATATGTATGTATTTGTATCAATACATACATACATAAAAGTAAAAGGGTTAGTAAAAAAGCTTTATAAAGACCTATCTTTTTATAGATAGAGATAAATAGATACAGTGTATGTATATATATATATATAGATATATATATCTATATAGAGATAAATAGATACAGTGTATGTATATAGATATATATATACACACACATATATATATATATACACATATACATATATATATACACATATATATATACACATATATATATATACATATATATATAGACAAAAACAAACTTGACAGTTATAAACCACGGGCCCAAGCGTCCAGCCGAATCTGCCCCGAAGAGTGTTGCCCGGAAGAGGAGCGCCACGGAGGGAGGGAAAGGTCCAACGGACCCCCTGCCAGTGTCGGAGAAACCTTGGGCAGCTCTACGAAAGGAGGAGGGATTCAGTTGTGCTGGAATCCCTAAAGGGAAAGCGCTCGGTCGCGCAGACTGCCTTCAGTAAGAGGACCAACAAGCTGGCTCTTATGATTCACCTGCTCGAGGAGAGGAATCTCATTGATGAGTTAAATGGCCTTGTTGTGGACTTTGGTAGGGTCAGCGACACAGGGGCTGAATACGTCGATGCTCTCGAAATGGAGGCAGAAGAAAATGACGATCCCCAGGTGAGAGAAGAAGTCGAGAGCATAAAAGCGAAAAAACAACGAAGTGCTCAACCCGATATGAAGAAATGCTTACACTCACTAAAGAAGCAATATGGTCCAGATTCGCTGTAGATGACATCAAATTGTATGCCGAGAAAGCGGGAAAGAGAGAGCTGTCTGGGTAACATCTCAAAACAAGGAGCTAGCTAAGAACACAGAACCTTCAGACGCTGCAGCTTCTTCAACTGACGGTGAACAGAGGGCAGTCCGGCCACGGACGTTGGGGAAGGTGAGGAGAGCTGTGAGGGCGTACGAGCAGGAACTAGCAGATTACTACCCAACTACCATTAAAGTTGACCCTTCTACGGCTGCCGCTTCTCGGTCAGATGAACGTCAACCCACACCAGCCCTGTCGGTGACCTACGACTTAGAGACCCTCCAGAGGAAGGCCAAGGAGATGGGCGTGGTGATGATGATGCTGCTTAAGCAACTGCCGCCTCCCGACAGAGGACCACCTACGCCGCCTATGTCGGAAGTGTTATGCTTGGGCTGAGTGTGAAGGACTTTTTTTCGGCTTCCCCACCAGCTGAAGCCCACAAAATACCCCAAAAAAGATACACATTCACATAATTGCAGTATATAAGAATATGACGGTATGAAACTGAATAAATATAAAGTGAAATATGTAAAGTGTGTTGTGTAGTGATAACACCACATGTACAACTTTAATGTATGGGCCAAGCAGAAAGAATAATATTGATTATTGGTAAATGCTGAATGAATGTTCTTAATGAAAATGCATTTGGTAATTGTTTATTTGAATGAACTGATATTATTATAGCCTATGTATTATGTTGAAACATTTCCTTTCATACCCTTACAGGTTTATAACCTGCTATTGTGACAACCATTTGTCATCCAAATAAACGACTGAGGTCAAAGAAAAGTCACAGAGTTATATCCTTCAGTTCATTCAAGTAAACAATTACCAAATGCATTTTCATTAAGAACATTCATTCAGCATTTACCAATAATCAACATTATCTTTAAACTTAACCATGTGATGAATGTCATGTAAATGTAAATGTAAATGTAAAAGTAAATGTCATGCATCAAAATGTTTAAACAATATATTCAAACTGTTGTAATGTCAAACATTGCAGGCCTACAGCCCACGTATACACTACAGACCGCAGGAACACCATTTCCCAGGGTGCACCGGGGCCGCATGTTACAAACATTCCATGCTGAGCAGATCTAACATGCTATCTAATATGCTAGGGAGCTAACAGCTAACATAAGCAAAGCACAAATAAGCAAGCAAAGCACATAAAGCAAGCAGGGAAGGCGAATGTAAACATACCATTGGGCTATCACGTTCCTGGTCTGAATGCAGCCAACTCCCTGAGCAAAATGCACTACCTGAATGAGCTGGGGTTTCAATGCAAGTCCTCTGGGGCTGCCCACATAGATGCCAGACGGTAAACCGGTCAAGCCCTGACGTGCTGCCCGCGTAGATGCCTGATATAAATTATTATTTCTTTACTCCTAAAGTTCATTTAATTTAAATTTACCTTTGAAAATAGTTGCAAGGAGTACATTTTATCATTTAGGGGGCATTTAAATTATACCATTTGTTTTGGATAAATAATATATGTCATTTTGAGTCAATAAAATACATTTGGCTCTCTTTGCTCCTAAAGAATTTAACAATATATCTATATATATGCATACACTGTATCTATTTATCTCTATATATATATATATTTTTATATTGGGTAGACCATGACACGTTCCATGTGGATTCTACAACCTTCTGATGCCTTCAATAGTATCATGTGTGGGTTGAAGTAGACTTCAGTAGAAATGTGTTTAAAAAACCTTCAACCTGAGGCAAACACAACCATACCTGTTTCAACCCCCTCTCCCTGATGAAGTTAACAAACTGGTGACATCTAACCACCCTACCACCTGCCCCCTCGACCCAATCCCTTCCTCTCTTCTCCAGGAAATCTCGGGCGATATCCTTCCCTTCCTTACATCCCAAATCAACATCTCCCTTGAGGCAGGCCTGTTTCCGGCAGCCTTCAAGACTGCCAGAATCAAGCCGCTCCTCAAGAAACCATCCCTAGACACCACTGATGTCCAAAACTACAGACCGGTATCTCTCCTATCATTCCTGTCCAAAACCCTTGAACGGGCTGTCTCCTCACAACTTTCTTCCTATCTCTCCCAGAACGACCTCCTCGACCCTCACCAGTCAGGCTTCAAGGCTGCGCACTCCATGGAGACGGCACTGCTTGCAGTGACAGAGTCTCTTCGTGATGCCAGAAGCTCGTCCCTCTCATCGGTACTGATCCTTCTCGACCTGTCTGCGGCGTTCGACACAGTGAACCACCAGATCCTCCTCTCCACGCCGAGCTTGGAATCGCTGGAACTGCGTTATCCTGGTTCACCTCCTACCTTGCAGATCACACTTATCAGGTCACATGGAACGGTTCCCTGTCCAAACCCTGCACCCTGGACACCGGAGTCCCTCAAGGCTCAGTATTGGGACCCCTTCTGTTTTCTCTTTACACTAAATCGCTAGGCTCTGTAATCAAATCTCATGGCTTCTCCTATCACTGCTATGCAGATGACACTCAAATGTTGTTTCTCTCCTTTCCCCCCTCAGAAACCCAAATAGCAACACGCATCTCTAAATGCCTGGCCGACATCAGCAGATGGACAGCCGCCAACCACCTGAAGCTCAACCTTGACAAGACTGAGCTCCTCTTCATACCGGGGAAAGACTGCCCTCAGATGGACCTACTGGTCACCATCGAGAACACCCAAGTCTCCCCCTCAACCACAACAAGAGACCTTGGTGTGGTGGTAGATGACCAGCTGTCCTGCAATGCCAACGTCACCGCGGTGGCCCGATCTTGCAGAATTGCCCTCTACAACATTCGCAGGATCCGGCCCTTCCTCACACGCGAAGCGGCGCAGATCCTAGTCCAAGCGCTCGTCATCACCCGCCTTGACTACTGCAACTCTCTCCTGGCGGGACTCCCCGCCTCTGCAACCAAGCCCCTCCAACGCATCCAGAACGCAGCAGCCCGCCTGGTATTCAATCTACCGAAATTCTCCCACATGACCCCTCTCTTCCACGATCTCCACTGGCTTCCGGTAAATGCTCGCATCAAATTCAAGACTCTGGTGCTGACCTTTAGGGCAGTCAATGGAACTGCCCCAGCCTACCTCCAGAAGTTGGTCAAACCCTACATCCCAGCCAGAGCGCTCCGCTCAACTTCTGCCAGGCGACTTGTTCGACCTTCACTAATGTCAACCAAACATCGCTCGTCCAAAACCCAGCTCTTCACGGCTGTGGCTCCACAGTGGTGGAATGAACTCCCGTCTCATGTCAGGACGGCAGAGTCCCTCGCCAGCTTCCGCAAGAGACTCAAGACCCACCTGTTCACCTGTGGTCCTGGGTCCAGCAGGGCGACCTGGAGGGTCCAACAGGGGGACCCGGGTCCAGTAGGGGGACTCGGGTCCAGAAGTGGGACCCAGGTCTAGTAGGGGGACCCAGGTCTAGCAGGGGGACCTGTGGGGTCCAGCAGGGGCACATGGGTCCAGCAGGGGGACCTGGATCCAGCAGGGGGACCCGGGTCGAGCAGGGGGACGCGGGTCCAGTAGTGGGACCTGGGTCCAGCAGGGCGACCTGGAGGGTCCAACAGGGGGACCCGGGTCCAGTAGGGGGACTCGGGTCCAGAAGTGGGACCCGGGTCCAGTAGGGGGACCCGGGTCCAGTGGGGGGACCCGGGTCCAGTAGTGGGACCCGGGTCCAGCAGGGGGACCCGGGTCCAGTAGCGGGACCCGGGTCCAGTAGCGGGACCCGGGTCCAGCAGGGGGACCCGGGTCCATTAGGGGGACCTGGGTCCAGCAGGGGGACCTGGGTCCAGTAGGGGGACCCGGGTCCAGCAGGGGGACCCTTTTCCAGTAGTGGGACCCAGGTCCAGCAGGGGGACCCGGGTCAAGCAGGGGGACCCAGGTCCAGTAGTGGGACCCGGGTGGGCCAGCAGGGGGACCTGTGGGGTCCAGCAGGGGGACTTGGATCCAGCAGGGGGACCCGGGTCCAGTAGTGGGACCTGGGTCCAGCAGGGGGACGCGGGTCCAGTAGTGGGACCTGGGTCCAGCAGGGCGACCTGGAGGGTCCAACAGGGGGACCCGGGTCCAGTAAGGGGACTCGGGTCCAGAAGTGGGACCCGGGTCCAGCAGGGGGACCCCGGTCTAGTAGGGGGACCCGGGTGCAGCAGGGGCACCCAGGTCCAGCAGGGGGATCCGGGTCCAGCAGGGGTCCCCGGGTCTAGCAGGGGGACCCGGGTCCAGTAGTGGGACCTGGGTCCAGCAGGGAGACCCGGGTCCAGTAGCGGGACCTGGGTCCAGCAGGGGGACCCTTGTCCAGTAGTGGGACCCGGGTCCAGCAGGGAGACCCGGGTCTAGCAGGGGGACCCGGGTCCTGCAGGGGGACCTGGGTCCAGCAGGGGGACCTGGGTCAAGCAGGGGGACCCAGGTCCAGTAGTGGGACCCGGGTGGTCCAGCAGGGGGACCTGGGGGGTCCAGCAGGGGGACCTGGGTCCAGCAGGGGGACCCGGGTCCAGTAGGGGGACCCGGGTCAAGCAGGGGGACCCAGGTCCAGTAGTGGGACCCAGGTGGTCCAGCAGGGGGACCTGGGGGGTCCAGCAGGGGGACCTGGGTCCAGCAGGGGGACCCGGGTCCAGCAGGGGGACCCGGGTCCAGCAGGTGGACTTGGGTCCAGCAGGGGTACATTTATCGGGCTCCGCTTGCAGCTTTGCCTTAGTCCATAAGGCGAAGCCTAGACGGCGTAGCCTGTATGAAATAGAACGATAGTTATGTTATCATAACTCTAGTTCTATGATTATAGGCGTAGCCTGTATGAATTGAACGATAGTTATGTTATCATAACTCTAGTTCTATGATTATAGGCGTAGCCTATATGAAATAGAACGATAGTTATGTTATCATAACTAGTTCTATGATTATAGGCGTAGCCGTCTAGTTTCCCACCTGCTGTAATCCCATTGCTGAAAGAAATAGCGTGGAGGGAGAGAGACGCTCAGCGCAGCCTCTTATGCATGTTGCCGTGGGGAATGTGGGCGGAGCCTTTTATGCACGTTGCCTTGGGGAATGTGGGCGGGGCCTCTTATGCACGTTGCCGTGGCCCGCTCCTCAGGCCCGCTCCTCGACCTGCTCCTCAGGCCCGCTCCTAGGCCCGCTCCTCAGGCCCGCTCCTCAGGCCCGCTCCTCAGGCCCGCTCCTCAGGCCCGCTCCTCAGGCCCGCGCCTCGGCCCGCTCCTCAGGCCCGCCTCTCGGCCCACTCCTCGGCCCGCTCCTCAGGCCCGCTCCTCGGCCCGCTCCTCAGGTCCGCGCCTCAGCCCGCTCCTCAGGCCCGCCTCTCGGCCCACTCCTCGGCCCGCTCCTCGGCCCGCTCCTCGGCCCGCTCCTCGGCCCACTCCTCAGGCCCGCTCCTCAGGCCCGCTCCTCAGGCCCGCTCCTCAGGCCTGCGCCTCGGCCCGCTCCTCAGGCCCGCCTCTCGGCCCACTCCTCGGCCCGCTCCTCAGGCCCGCTCCTCGGCCCGCTCCTCGGCCCGCTCCTCAGGCCCGCTCCTCGGCCCGCTCCTCGGCCCGCTCCTCAGGCCCGCTCCTCGGCCCGCTCCTCGGCCCGCTCCTCAGGCCCGCTCCTCGGCCCGCTCCTCGGCCCGCTCCTCAGGCCCGCTCCTCTCGGCCCGCTCCTCAGGCCCGCTCCTCGGCCCGCTCCTCAGGCCCGCCTCTCGGCCCGCTCCTCGGCCAGTATTCAACAGGTAGTGAGCAGGGACATGCAGTTATATCAACATAAGTATAAATATATATAAATGTATATACAGAGTAGTGTGAAACAAAGAAAAAATCGAATTCATTGGATTTATAGAATTTAATACAATTTAAATAAAGTTAATAAATGAGAATGGTATCTGTGTTATCTGTTATATTTCAGTTACGTTGATTTGTTTGTCTTTCTCGGTCCATGCACGACGCATTTCAGTGGTTTTGTGTTAGAAATAAAATGCAAATGTGAAATAGTCTTGTCTAAGAGTCTTAACAGAGTTAACACAGTGATGGTTATTATCATCATCTCACCTTCTGAGAGAACATATTCACTGAGACATTAACATTTAGGTTTGGAATAATAAGAATGATACCTTTCCATATTCCCTTGGCATTTCATGACCTACTCTAATGATTGATTTAGAATTATTTTACCATTTTGTTTATAATAGTTTTATTTAGTTAGTTGTTTTGTTTTTTAGCTTAGGTATTATTATTTTTGTGTGTGCATTTATTCCCCCTGTGTCAACTGTTGCACCTTAATTTCCCTCGGGATTAATAAAGTTTTCTGAATCTGAAAATCTGAATCTGATTCTGGCATTATGGTAGAATAGATGTTTCATTTGACCCTGGACATAACCCTACACTTTGTTCAATGAAAATAGTACCTTTTAATCCCAGAAAGACATTTAT
>JANIIK010002617.1:0-17500 GCA_027704905.1 Muraenolepis orangiensis | reverse complement strand
AAAACATAGAGACTCTTATTTAGAAAACATAGAAGAGA
Organism: Muraenolepis orangiensis; assembly: GCA_027704905.1. Lineage (NCBI taxonomy): Eukaryota > Metazoa > Chordata > Actinopteri > Gadiformes > Muraenolepididae > Muraenolepis > Muraenolepis orangiensis. The sequence continues at coordinate 17,462 of JANIIK010002617.1, read as the reverse complement.
CTCTTATTTAGAAAACATAGAAGAGACTCTTATTTAGAAAACATAGAAGAGACTCTTATTTAGAAAACATAGAAGAGACTCTTATTTAGAAAACATAGAAGAGACTCTTATTGAGAAAACATAGAAGAGTCTCTTATTTAGAAAACATAGAAGATAATATTTTTTGAAAACAGAAGAGACTCACACAGTTGTTTAAAAGATGTCTACATCTCTAAAAGCTCTCTGTCTGGGGAACATGGCCGCCAGAGCAGAGCTAACAGGTGAGAAGAGGATCTCTAAGTGTCTGTGACTGTGGTCCATCTCAGAGCTCAGCAGTGATGTGTCAGGACACCATCGTTAGTGTCAGTAAATGCTGTGTGTGTGTTGTGTTGAAGCCCAGAGCAGAAGGAGAGAGCAGACTCCCCTGGACCCAGCTGTGTCTCCCTGAAGAGTGACCGGTCTATGGATCTTCCTCGTGTTCAGTTTAAAGATGGGAATCAGTCTATTGAGAAGAGGTGAGGGTTGATCAGATTATAACAATTCAGCATCTATTGAACATCCATAAATCCTGGCTCTTGTTGTTCTAGAAGGATACAGGAGAGAGCAGACTCCCCTGGACCCAGCTGTGTCTCCATGAAGAGTGACCGGTCTATGGAACATCCTGCTTCCTTTAAAGATGGGAATCAGTCTATTGAGAAGAGGTGAGGAGTCATCTGAGATTATTAATATACAGTATCTATTGAACATCCATAGATAGAGAGGAGAGGGAGGAGTTTCAAACAGGTGATGAAAACTGACCACTTGGTTTCTACCAGACTCTGCTGATACTAATGTTTTGACCTCAGGAGAAATAATAAGTGTGTGTGTGTGTGTGTGTGTGTGTGTGTGTGTGTGTGTGTGTGTGTGTGTTCTCCACAGACAACACCAGGAGAGGTCAAAGGTTACCAGTGCTGGGTCTGTACAGCAGCATCAAACAGAGCTGATCAAGGTGTGTAAAAGTCCAACAAGACATTAGCCTTCAGCTCTACATGAACACTAAAAAGCATCTCTTGTGGTGCTCAGAGTCTCCAGGCTTCCCTCTTTAGACCAGACGTGAATCAAGGACAGATGCTTCTGATGTCCTCAGCTCACAGGAAAGTTCTCATTCATGTTCTGTTCCAGAGGGCTGAGGAGAACGCACACGCTTTTCTAGACCAGGAGCTGAAGAAGCTCTGGAGGGTTCTCTTCCCACATGACCCACAAGGCTCAGAGAGTCAGAGGGAGGAGGAGGAGGAGGTGGATGATAAGAAAGAGGAGCAGAGGAGGCGCGCCATAGAGGGAGTGACAGACATCACACTGCTCTGCCTTATGGAGATGAACCAGGAGGAACTGGCCCACACACTGAGGAGTGGTAAGAGACTCTTATTTAGAAAACATCGAAGAGACTCTTGTTTAGAAAACATAGAAGAGACTCTTATTTAGAAAACATAGAGGAGACTCTTATTTAGAAAACATCGAAGAGACTCTTATTTAGAAAACATAGAAGAGACTCTTATTTAGAAAACATAGAAGAGACTCTTATTTAGAAAACATAGAGGAGACTCTTATTTAGAAAACATAGAAGAGACTCTTATTTAGAAAACATAGAAGAGACTCTTATTTAGAAAACATAGAAGAGACTCTTATTTAGAACACATAGAAGAGACTCTTATTTAGAAAACATAGAGGAGACTCTTATTTAGAAAACATCGAAGAGACTCTTATTTAGAAAACATAGAAGAGACTCTTATTTAGAAAACATAGAAGAGACTCTTATTTAGAAAACATAGAGGAGACTCTTATTTAGAAAACATAGAAGAGACTCTTATTTAGAAAACATAGAGGAGACTCTTATTGAGAAAACATAGAAGAGACTCTTATTTAGAAAACATAGAAGAGACTCTTATTTAGAAAACATAGAAGAGACTCTTATTTAGAAAACATAGAAGAGACTCTTATTTAGAAAACATAGAAGAGACTCTTATTTAGAAAACATAGAAGAGACTCTTATTTAGAAAACATAGAGGAGACTCTTATTTAGAAAACATAGAAGAGACTCTTATTTAGAAAACATAGAAGAGACTCTTATTTAGAAAACATAGAGGAGACTCTTATTTAGAATACATAGAAGAGACTCTTATTTAGAAAACATATAAGAGACTCTTATTTAGAACACATAGAAGAGACTCTTATTTAGAAAACATAGAAGAGACTCTTATTTAGAAAACATAGAAGAGACTCTTATTTAGAAAACATAGTAGAAACTCTTATTTTGAAAACAGAAGAGACTCAAACAGAGACTTGTTTAAAATATTTCTACATTTCTATCTTTTCCAGATAAATCTCCTCTTGGAGGTCAAATGGTTTGATCCAGATGTGTAGGGTTAATGTGAGGCTTTCAGGTTGAGTGGTTTAATCCAAGGGCAGATATGTAGGGTTATTGTAGGGGCTTTCAGCTTTAGTGGTTTAATCTAGATATTTAGGGTTATTGTTATATATTATATATATATTATATATATATGTATATTATATATTATTGTAGGTCTATTAGGTTAAAGAATGTTACAAAATATACTGCAGATGAACAGCCTGTCAACATACCTGAAGAGATGAAACACTATCTTGTTATATCAGCATATCAAGTCAGTAATAGTAATAGTATAGTAATAGTTAATTATAATGTATTATAGTACTGTCATTACACTAATCATATTGTTGTGTCAATATCACGTATAAGACCTGTCTTCTGGGTTCTCTCATTTAGGAACTACTGCAGTCCAGTGCCAACATAACATCAAGTCTCATCTGATGCAGAAGTTCAGGCGTGTGTTTGAGGGAATCGCTAAAGCAGGACAGTCAACAGATCTGAATGACTTCTACACAGAGCTCTTCATCACAGAGAGAATCAGTGGAGAGGTCAACAAGGAACATGAGGTCAGACTGATTGAAACAGCTTCCAGGAAACCAGCCAAGGAGGAAACACCAATCAAATGTGAAGACATCTTTAAACCCTTACCTGGACAAGATCAACCAAGCAGAACCATAATGACAACTGGAGTGGCGGGCATTGGTAAAACCATCTTAACACACAAGTTCACTATGGACTGGGCTGAAGGCAAAGCCAACCAGGACATCCACTTCACGCTTCCCTTCACTTTCAGAGAGCTGAATTTACTGAAAGAGAAAGAGTTTAGCTTGATGGAACTTCTTCATCATTTCTTTATTCAAACCAAAGGAATCCGCAGATACGACCGGTTCCAAGTGGTCTTCATCTTGGACGGTCTGGATGAGTGTCGACTGCCTCTGGACTTCCAGAACAATCCGATCTGGACCGATGTCACAAAGTCGACCTCGGTGGACATACTGCTGACAAACCTCATCAGGGGTGACCTGCTTCCCTCCGCTCGCATCTGGATAACCACACGCCCTGCGGCAGCCAATCAGATCCCTGCTGAGTGTGTTGACATGGTGACAGAGGTGAGAGGGTTCACCGACCCCCAGAAGGAAGAGTACTTCAGGAAGAGATTCAGAGAGGAGCCTCTGGCCAGCAAAATCATCTCCCACATCAAGACATCACGAAGCATCCACATCATGTGTCACATCCCAGTCTTCTGTTGGATCAGTGCTACAGTTCTGGAGGACATCTTCAAAACAACCCAGACAGGAATAGAGATTCCCAACACCGTGACTCAGATGTACATCTACTTCCTGAAGGTTCAGTCCATACAGGGGGACAGGAAGTACCGTGGGAGAGCTGAAACAGATGCAGTCTGGAGTTCAGAGAGCAGGGAGATCATTGTTGCTCTGGGAAAACTGGCTTTTAACCAGCTGGTGAAAGGCAACCTGATCTTCTACGAGGCAGACCTGGCAGAGTGTGACATGGATATCAGAGCAGCCTCAGTGTACTCAGGAGTGTTCACCCAGATCTTTAAAGAGGAGTGTGGGCTGTACCAGGACAAGGTGTTCTGCTTTGTCCATCTGAGCATCCAGGAGTTTCTTGCTGCTCTTTATGTCTTCTTGTCCTTCATTGACACTGGTGTCAATCAGCTCTTAGAAGAACAACCGAAAACAAAGGTCAAACTCCTTTACCAGAGTGCTGTGGACAAGGCCTTAAAGACTGAAAACGGACACCTGGACTTGTTCCTCCGCTTCCTCCTGGGCCTCTCTCTGGAGACCAATCAGATTCTCCTTCCAGGTCTGCTGAGACAGACAGGATGTAGCTCATGGACCAATGACCAAACAGTGTCTTACATCAAGAAGAAGATAAGTGGAGATCTCTCTACAGAGAGAAGCATCAATCTGTTCCACTGTCTGAATGAGCTGAACGACCGTTCTCTGGTGGAGGAGATCCAACAGTACCTGACATCAGGAAGTCTCACCAGAGAACATCTCTCTTCTGCTCAGTGGTCAGCTCTGGTCTTCATCTTACTGTCATCAGAAGAGGAGCTGGACGTGTTTGACCTGAAGAAATACTCTGCTTCAGAGGAGGGTCTTCTGAGGCTGCTGCCAGTGGTCAAAGCCTCCAAAACATCTCTGTAGGTTCACTAATAACATGTATTATAATACACAATATACACTATACTAGAATATGAAAGTGATGTCATATACAATACATCTCTGTAGGTTCACTAATAAAATGTATTGAAATACACAATATACATTATACTAGAATATGAGAGTGATATCATATACAATACATCTCTTTACATTTAGATTAGATTAGATTCGATTCAAATTAATTCTCATTGCACTACAGCACAAGTACAGTACAGCCAAAATAATTTGGCATCTAACCAGAGTGCAAATGTAAAGTAAAGTGCATGGTAATATATTATTTACATTGGTTAAAGATTATGTGAGGTTCACTAACAATATGTATTTTAATAACCAATATACATAATATTAGAATATAAAAGGTATATAATATACAAACCATATCTGTAGGTTTATTAATAACATATATTATGATACAATATACATTATACTAGAATATTAAAGTCATAACAATATGCAAAACATGAGCTACAAATTCCACTCCAATATTGGCTGTTAAATCCTACCTACAGCGCTGTTATCATTTGTTAAACTTACATTTCTTATTCATAATGCTAGTAAAGACTGTGTTTTAATGGTGGTTTTAAGTGGTTTTAATTCTAATAAGCCCTTTCAACCCAGTTCCTAACATGTTCCTGTTGATGTTGTGTGAAGGCTGAATGGCTGTCATCTGTCAGAGAGATGCTGTGAAGCTCTGGCCTCAGTTCTCAGCTCCAACTCCTCCAGTCTGAGAGAGCTGGACCTGAGTACCAACCACCTGCAGGATTCAGGAGTGAAGCTGCTCTCTGCTGGACTGGGGAGTCCACACTGTACACTGGAGACTATCAGGTCAGTTGGACTCAATGAGCAAACACTTACAGCACAGGGTTTGATATCAGAAGACATTCAACTGATTCCATGCATTGAGGAGCTCTTTAGAACCAGGTGACCATCTCCATCACTAAGGACCACAACCACCCTGGGCACCATCTCTTCTCCCCCTACCGTCTGGTCGCTGGTTCTGCAGCATCCGTACAGCAAGGACTACCAGGTTTAAGGATAGTTTATATCCACAGGCAGTGACTTACTGAACTGCTAGGAGTGCTGCCACTATAATAACATTGTCATTAACATTACACTATCATAACATTGTCATTAACATTACACTATCATAACATTGTCATTAACATTACACTGTCATAACATGTCATTAACATTACACTATCATAACATGTCATTAACATTACACTATCATAACATTGTCATTACCATTACACTATCATAACATTGTCATTAACATTACACTATCATAACATTGTCATTAACATTACACTGTCATAACATGTCATTAACATTACACTATCATAACATGTCATTAACATTACACTATCATAACATTGTCATTACCATTACACTATCATAACATTGTCATTAACATTACACTATCATAACATTGTCATTAACATTACACTATCATAACATTATCATTAACATTACACTATCATAACATTGTCATTAACATTACACTATCATAACATTATCATTAACATTACACTATCATAACATTGTTATTAACATTACACTATCATAACATGTCATTAACATTACACTATCATAACATGTCATTAACATTACACTGTCATAACATGTCATTAAAATTACACTATCATAACATTGTCATTAACATTACACTATCATAACATGTTATTAACATTACACTATCATAACATGTCATTAACATTACACTGTCATAACATGTCATTAACATTACACTATCATAACATGTCATTAACATTACACTATCATAACATTTCATTAACATTACACTATCATAACATTGTCATTAACATTACACTATCATAACATGTCATTAACATTACACTATCATTACATTGTCATTAACATTACACTATCATAACATGTCATTAACATTACACTATCATAACATGTCGTTAACATTACACTATCATAACATGTCATTAACATTACACTATCATAACATGTCATTAACATTACACTATCATAACATGTCATTAACATTACTCTATCATAACATGTCATTAACATTACACTATCATAACATGTCATTAACATTACACTATCTTAATTTGCTGGACTTTCTGGACTCATTACAGTTACTGTACTGCACTGTATTCATGATGCTGCTGTACTACTGGCACTTTAAAATGCTTTTATATGCTTTATGTACAATTCAAAACATGTACATATCATCCATTAGTCACTTTATTGTTATTTGTATTGTCATTTTATTGTGTATAGTATTTTTATAATATAGTTGAGTACAAATTCATACTGCAGGAGGGAATGGGGAGTAAGCATTATATTGTACTTGTTGCAAATGGAAAATCAATCTCTTGAATCTTGATTTATATCCATAAAAGTACAAGTTAAGACCCCTAAATTATTAATTTCAGAGGAATAACGTAATTTATTAAATATGTTGTTGCCATCATTATATAAGGTGTATGTTACATTTTAAATATACAATACATCTCTGTAAGTTCACAAATCACATGTATTTTAAGCCACAATATATATAATATATACATAACAATATACAATATACATAATACATAACTAGAATATTAAAATTATAATAATATACAAAACATATCTGTAGGTTCAATAATAACATGTAGTACAATACAATATACATAATACTGGAATATTAAAATTATAATAATATATACAAAACATATCTGTAGGTTCAATAATAACATGTATTAGGATACAATATACATCATAACGCTTTGGATAAAAGCGTCTGCCAAATGCCCTAAATGTAAATGTAAAATGTAAATCATATGAGAATATTAAAGTATTAAAGTACACAACATTTGGATTGTGAACCATTAGTAACAGCACCACTTCAGTAGGAAGTCCAGTAACAACTGGGTATTATACCAGGAAACACCACAACTGGGGTTTTCCCTAGCCTATTCATATTTGTGAATACTTGTTCTTCAATTTGAATGAATACTGGACAATACTGGACCAGGCTACAAAATACACTCCAATATTGGCTGTTCAATTTAAATTTTAAATTTTACCTACAGCGCGGTTATAATTTGTTAAACTTTTATTTCTTAATGCTTGTGTTAAGCAGAGCTTACGATACCGGCTAGCAAACGCTGAATAAACGTACATGAGGCAGGTTGCGGTACAAACAATGAGCGAAAGGTTTATTGGTACAGGTGGACTATAAATAGACATCACCTGGCATGGTCACATGACAAACACACCAGGGAATAATTGGGAACACTCATTACCAATCACTCAATTTAACACCCCCACTTGTTCACACATTATTTACAAACATAAGGAAAAACAAAAACAAAAGAAAACATCATGGACAATAACTTCATTGCATCTTGGCTTGGCTATAACCCAAACAGGAACCTGGAAAAGGCAAGTAGCTTCACTTTTGTAGCTGGCTTAGTCATTAGGTCAGCTACCATCTGATCTGTTGGGCAATACTCCAAAAATACATCACCATTATTTACAGTAGATCTCACAAAATGGTATTTTATATCAATATGCTTACATCTCTGTCTACTAACAGGATTCTTTGCCAATGCAATAGTACCTTGGTTGTCTTCATAAATCATAGGTACACCATATTGATAATCATCGAGATGTACAAGCAGTTGAGTCAAGTGCAAACACTCTTGGGTAGTGGCAGCCAATGCTATATACTCAGCCTCACATGTTGACAATGCTACAGTTGGCTGCTTTCTGGTTTTCCAGGAAATCGGAGGACCATTCTTACATAGGCTAACACAATAACCAGATGTACTGCGTCGGTCATTTGTATCACCTGCCCAATCTGCATCACTGTAAGCCACCATCCGTAACCCCTCATCACATTTCCTGTAACAGAGCATTTTATCATTCGTGCATTTAAGATATTTCAGTACATGCTTTACAGTTGTCCACTGCTCTTCTGTTGGCCCACTGAAATACTGTGACAATTTGCTAACAACATAACTCAGATCAGGTCTAGTACATAAGGTTAGGTATATTAGGCTACCCACTGCCTCTCTGTATTTCCTGGGGTCATTCAGCTTTTCCTGACCATCAGTGTAACTTAACTTTGGTTCACAAGGTGTTAACCTCGGTTTGCAATCTTGCATATCAAACTTTTCAAGCAGCTTGTCAACATAAGTTTGCTGTGACATAGACACACCCACATTACTTTGGTCAAAAGTGATGCCTAGAAAGGTCTTCAGTCTGCCCAAATCTTTCATCTGGAATTTCTCAGTTAACATCTCTTTGACAGTTTTTAAAGCTCTCTCATCACTGGCAGCAATAAGCAAGTCATCAACCCATATCAACATGATCACTTTCTCCTGTTCCGTTTCTCTCTTGTAAACACAATGATCAGCCGGGTTTTGTACGAAGTCATTTTCGCACAGATAGTCATGAAGCATTTTGTTCCAGTTTCTGCCTGATTGCTTTAACCCATACAATGATTTCTCCAGTTTACACACCATTTTTCCACTTGTCTGAGAAATAACATCATACCCTTCTGGCTGTTCCATGTAAATTTCATAATCAATCGGTGCGTGCAAGTAGGCAGTTTTAACATCCATCTGATGGAGAATTAGATCTTCTTGAGCAGCTTTCTGCATTAGTACCCTCACACTGGTAAAGTTGGCAGTTGGAGAAAAAGTTTCTCCATAGTCTACACCCATCTCCTGACTATACCCCTTGGCGACATAGCGGGCCTTGTACTTTGCAGATCCATCAGCATTGCTTTTCATAGCGTACACCCATCTACCCCCCACTGCCTTCTTGCCCTCAGGTAGTGTGGTTAGCAGTGGCGAAGCGTGTCTGTCCCAACTGGACCTTCTGTAGACAACTTTTCAGCCCGCGACCCCCAAAATAACAGACCCCCCCCCCCCCCCACTATCACCGTCCGACGGGGGCGGGGGGGGGGGTAATCGCGATCGCGGACATCGTGAAGTCCAAGGGGGGGGGGGGGTTAATAGATGATACTGTCGTGAATCTGTGGGAATCAGAATTCCTTTATTTGTCACTCACGTTATTATTAACAATAATAATAATACCGTAATATAAAATAATAATAATACAATTTAAAACAAATAAACCTCATGGGTCACATCAAGAGGATTCTGAAATCATCTCATTTAGGCAGATACGATTGTCGCAGCCAATTTCCAAGTGTACCATAGTTGGTAAAGCAGTGTCCATGTAGTGAAGTAACAGCCCATCATCTTCGCCTTCGCCATTTTGACGTAAAATCCTACGTAGAAACAACGTAGCACTACGCTAGATCCCCTCTCGCTCCAGCCAGTATACCTTCTAGCTCCCTATTGAGCTGTCGGGAAATCTGAAAGAATACGCCCATTGGCTACAAATCACTATATGATTGGTTGATCAAATTGTAAATCCAAACGTACACTCTCATTCAGTCTAAGGGCCAAAGTCAGCGGGAATACTTTGGTTGAAGGATATTCTTCCCAGCAACCCAGAAAAATATCTGATTGGTTGCAACACAAAACCACTCAAATGCGTAGTGCATGGACCGAGAAAGACGAACAAATCAACGTAACACTGTAATATAACAGATAACAACACAGATACGATTCTCATTTATTCATTTTATTTAAATTTGATTAAATTGTATTAAAATGTATTAAATTTTATTAATACAATTAATTCGATATTTTTTGTTTCATCTGAGAGTTCCAGGGTCTTCTCTGAATACCTTGAAGGCCCTGACGCTTCACCACTGGTGGTTAGAGTAAATGTGTTGTTATCCCTCAGTGATTTCATCTCATCATCCATTGCATCTAGCCACTCTCTTGAATTAGATGAATTCACAGCTTCTCTGAAAGTCTGAGGTACATTAGAAACCATCTTGTAGCAATAGTCAATGCTGATCTGTGCTTGATCACTCTCCACCCCATAGAAATCTGGCTTCCTTCTCTCTCTAACAGGGTATCTGCTCTCTGCACTCTGAGAATCTGAAGAATGGGATTCCGTCTTACCCTCAGCTGGCTGTAGGCTTACCTGGCTTGGGCCTGGCTCAGTCTCTGGGATGTCACCCTGCTCGGGTTTGTCAGGGTCAGGTCTGGTTGTGCTATACTGCACACCAACGTCATAGTCATCGGACACGTCATCATTGGTCATAAACCTTACCAGTCTATGTTTCATCACCTTCCTACTGTCAGGATAGTACACCATATAGGCCGGACTGTTCTTATCATACCCAACAAAGATGCCCTTGTCAGACTTTGAGTCTAGCTTCTTCCTGTTCTGTCTATAGGCATAACACACAGTGCCAAACGTCTGCATCCTTGACACATTGGGTCTCCTTCCTGTCAGCATAAAGTATGGTGTTTGTCTGGTGCGATTGTTGAAACATCTATTCCTCACCACTACTGCTGTCTGGACTGCATATGGCCATAGCTCTTTGGGTAACTGGCTTCCTAAAAGCATACATCTCGCCATATCAAAAAGGGTCCTCCAGTTACGCTCAGCAGTGCCGTTCTGGTGTGGTGAGTAGGGTGCTGATGTCTCGTGTCTGATTCTGTTCCTGCGAAGTAGTGCTTGATACCCCTGCCCAGTAAATTCAGTGCCATTATCAGACCTGATACATGTAACATTCCCATATGGGGCCATGTCAGCTAGGAATCTCTCTGTGGCATCCACTGTGTCACTTTTGTGCTTCAGAAAGTACACGCTCACTGCACTTGAGTAGTCATCAGTAAAGGAAATTGCATACTTATACCCTTCTCTGGACTCTGGTTCAATGGGGCCTGCCAAGTCTGTATGTACCAACTCTAAAGCTGACTTGGCTCTCACATCAGGCTCCCTGTTTCTGCTCTGAGTGAATTTCCCTTGAACACACACTTCACATTGCATGTGGGATGTTTTACCCCTGATTGACATACCATCCACCACATTTTCTAATTTCTGAACATCATTAAAATTGCAATGTCCCAAAATCTCATGCCACCTCTGAATATCATGGCAACTCATACATTGATCACCACAGTCATTGTTCATATTCACTGGCACAATGGGCAAATAGAACAGTCTGTTATGTTCATGAATAGAAAAACGTGTACCGTCTTTGTACTGCAGGACGTCTTCACCCTCCTTGAAGATCACCGTTGCCCCACTGGAAGTTGCAGCTCTTACGGAGAAAATGTTTTGGGGATAGGAGGGGATGTACAGCGCCTGCTTCAGTGTGGCACTGAGGTGCCGCCCCCTGCTGTCGACCAGACACACCGTCGCTTCTCCTCTGCGCTCCGCGACCCCCTTGCACCTTGTGCCATCGGCCAGCTCCACACAATGAGTCTCGGCCTGAAATCGATCGTCGAAGCTCTTGAACATTGACAGATCGGTGATGATGTGCGATGTCGCACCGGTGTCAACCATCAGCCCCGTCCTGATGACACTGCTCCTCGGATGACGATCGCTGTTCACCACCGTGAAGGCAAAGGTGCTGTCGGTCTCCTCGTACAACCCCCGTGCGTTGTCCTGCCGCCACTGTTTCGGTTCTCCTCGCCATGTGGTACTCCTCCCTTGGCTGTACCAATGTTGACCACGCCGACACTGTCTTGCCTTGTGTCCTCTCTGGCCGCAACGGAAACACTCGATGTCCCCGCTCTCAGTGCGCTGTAGCCTCGCATCTGCCGGTGCGCTGGCTCTGCTTGAATGCGTCCGGGCCCCCATGACGTTGTCTTCGGCCACAGCTGTGCGCATACCTTCAGTGTTCTCGTAACTCCGTAACTTTGTCTTAAAGCCCGCAAAAGAGAGAGTCTCATCACTTTGAGTGACAAAAATAGAAAAAAGCTTGAATGATTCTGGCAGCCCCTTCAAAACCATCGCAACCAATAGTCCATCACTTAAGACCTCTCCAGCATTCCTCAGCGCTGTGATTGAAGTCTCAGCACGTATGACATAGTCAGTCACACTCTCACCACTCAATTTTTGCAGAGAAGTCAATTCTGTGTAGAGACTCACAATGCGGGGCTTTCCCTTGCCAGCATAATAGTCCCGTAAAATCTTGAGTGCTCCACGCCCGTCATCTGCAGCCTCTCGCATGACTAGGGACAAACTCTTGTCATCGAGGAATTGGATCAGTTCAGCATATGCTTCAGCATTCTTTGTTTCGTCTTCAGCCAGTGCGTCTCCATCCGCACCCGCGGCAGGCCCATTTAAAATGGTGTCCTTTAATTTCAGCAACCGTAAATGCCCCAAAAACTTTGTCTCCCACAGTTCATAATTCCTCTCGTCTCCGTCGAACACAAGACGAGACCAACGCGAACTTATTCTTCCACTCATGGTGCTACAAACTTTGAGACACGCACTCAAACGTTTTCGCTACTCACACTGTATCCGCTCAACTTCAACGCTCTGGGCCCATAACCTGTTAAGCAGAGCTTACGATACCGGCTAGCAAACGCTGAATAAACGTACATGAGGCAGGTTGCGGTACAAACAATGAGCGAAAGGTTTATTGGTACAGGTGGACTATAAATAGACATCACCTGGCATGGTCACATGACAAACACACCAGGGAATAATTGGGAACACTCATTACCAATCACTCAATTTAACAGCTTGTAAAGTTTTAATGGTGGTTTTAAGTGGTTTTAATTCTAATAAGCCCTTTCAACACAGTTCCTAACATGTTCCTGTTGATGTTGTGTGAAGGCTGAATGGCTGTCATCTGTCAGAGAGATGCTGTGAAGCTCTGGCCTCAGTTCTCAGCTCCAACTCCTCCAGTCTGAGAGAGCTGGACCTGAGTACCAACGACCTGCAGGATTCAGGAGTGAAGCTGCTCTCTGCTGGACTGGGGAGTCCACACTGTACACTGGAGACTCTCAGGTCAGTTGGACTCAATGAGCAAACACTTACAGCACAGGGTTGGATATCAGAAGACATTCAACTGGTTTACAGCCATAAAAGTAACAATTCACACATCTAAATAAAGGATATTCATTAGAATAACTCATTCTGGTGTGTGTGTGTGTGTGTGTGTGTGTGTGTGTGTGTGTGTGTGTGTGTGTGTGTGTGCAGGTTGTCTGGCTGTATGGTCTCACAGGAAGGCTGTGCTTCTCTGGCCTCAGCTCTGAGCTCCAACCCCTCCCGTCTGAGAGAGCTGGACCTGAGCTACAATCACCCAGGAGACTCAGGAGTTACGCTGCTCTCTGCTGGACTGGAGGATCCACGCTGGAGACTGGACACTCTCAGGTACGGAGAGGACAGCTCACCTCTCAGGGACCGTGTCTCCTACAAGGATTCAACCAGCCGCTATATGAAGTGGTCTCACAAGGCAGCTGTAACTCATGTTGTGTACAAAGTGATGATCCAGCAGATCATGAGTGTGAATGTTTCAACTGCTCTCTCTTTGTTCCCCCCAGGGTGGAGCACGGTGGAGGATGGAGGCTGAAACCAGCTCTAAAGAAGTGTGAGTGTCTGTTTAGTTTGAGTCATCACAACACACACTCACTCTTTAGATGGAAGGTCCATCCACACAGCAGGAGGTGACGTCCTGCTGGGAATGAACATGATGGATCTTATCATTATTAATATTCATTAGATACATCATGTCAACCATCATGTATCTTATCAATATTAATATTCATTAGATACATCATGTATATTATCAATAATAATATTAATTAGATACATGATGTATCTCATCAATATTAATATTGATGAGATACATGATGTAACTTATTAATATTATTATTGAAATGATTATCAATATTAATATTGTTAATAATATTGTTAACCATCACAATGAATCCTCCTTTTATAAAATACAACAGGTATTATTACTGATACATGGTTATTTATTAATGAATTATTATTGGTTATTAGTAGTGTTGTTATTATTATTAGACCATAACAATCCTCACATTATTAAAGGGTAAGTAAACAACCGTTTTAGCAGACCGTCTGCCTACCAGTTTCCAAAGAGTCGTAAAGGTTTTATAAAAAATGTACAGTTTGGGTTCCAAAGGAGCAGGTTTAAGGGGCGTGGCCAAACGCTGTCCAACCCCCCCTCACTGGAGCCAGGGGGCGGAGCCAATAGAACACCACTGTGTGAAAACTGGTTGATCTGGAAGTAGACAACATGTCCCCGTTTGATAACTTTCTACATTTCAGTCCAAAACATCAGAAATGCTGACCAACACGTTTAGAGACCCAAACGGAGCAGCTTTCCCTTTAATATTAGTGTGTGTATTTAATATTATATTATAACAACTACTGTTATTCTTAGGATTATCATCATCCTTATGGTTCAAATAAGGACCGTTGAAGAATAATAACTCATATTTATTAGTGTGAATAATGTTTTGAATAGTGATTACTATAATGAATTATAATTATGAATATTTTTATTTTATAATTATTAATTAAACTATTAGTATTATTATTAATAATTATAATAATAATAAATTATTATTATGAGTATTATATGTACAATAATTATTCATATTATTATATATATACAATACTTATTAATAATTAATTAGGATTAGTTATTAATATTATTAATATAAATGTTAAAATTGTATTTATTTATTTATAATATTAATATTAATATTATTATTATTATAATTAATATTAATGTTTATATTAATATTACTACTATTATTCTTGTTATAGTTGCGTTAGCCATAGGAGAGAATCCTCCTGATTCTACTAATATATTGATCCTCACCCAGAGCCCATGTGGTAAGCCCCTCCTCTTCCCCTCCATGTTAACTGGTGAGCTAAACGGTGGGCGGAGCTGAACTCCATCAGGGCGGGGCTTCTGTTGACTCCGCCTCCGCCTGTCCTTTTGGTTCAGTTGTTTAAATGGTGTAGAGATGAGACCAGGACTCAATAGGTTTGAAAACAAGGCTTCACGTGAATGAGAATCCTAGCTACGATGAAGTGTGACGCGGTTCCTTCAGCCCACGCCGTCGCCGTGGTGACGCTGAGGGACTGAGAACATCAGGAGAACACAAACTACAGTCTGGGCTCAGTTTCTAGGAACAACAACAACAGTTCAGCAGACTAATCATGTCTTGTTCTCCATCAGATGCGTGTGAACTCACACTGGACCCAAACACAGCCCACAGAGGACTCTCTCTGTCTGAGGACAACAGGAAGGTGACGAGGGTTAGAGAGGAGGAGAAGTATCCTGATCACCCAGAGAGATTTGACTCCTGGCCCCAGGTGTTGTGTAGAGAGGGTCTGACTGACCGCTGTTACTGGGAGGTGGAGAGGAAAGGACGTGTTGCTATAGGAGTGACATACAGAGGAATCACTAGGAGAGGAGGGGGTGGTGACAGCAGGCTTGGATGGAACAACAAGTCCTGGAGTCTTTATTGTCATGATGATGGTTACTCTGTCCAGTACAACGGTAGAGGAACAGTCATAGCTCTCCCCTCCTCTAACAGAGTAGGAGTGTATGTGGACCGACCTGCTGGCTCTCTCTCCTTCTACAGAGTGACCCCAGATGGAGGAGGGTCCTCAGACACACTGACACTCATCCACACCTTCCGGTCCACATTCACCCAGGAGGACCTCCTCCCTGGGTTCTGGTTAGGGGATTATGGTTCCTCAGTGTCTCTGTGTCCGTTGTAGCAACACACACACACACACACACACACACACACACACACACACACACACACACACACACACACACACACACACACACACACACACACACGCACACACACTGTAGTGGAAAGGGGCGTGGCTAAGTGGTGTCTGATCACGAGGAAGCGGGAGCAGCCAACCTCCTCACCTCCCTACCTCCTCACCTCCTCATCTCCTCACCTCCTCAACCTCCTCAACCTCCTCACCTCCTCATCTCCCCACCTCCTCATCTCCCCACCTCCTCAACCTCCTCACCTCCTCAACCTCCTCACCTCCTCAACCTCCTCACCTCCTCATCTCCCTCACCTCCTCATCTCCCTCACCTCCTCACCTCCTCACCTCCTCACCTCCTCACCTCCTCACCTCCTCACCTCCTCACCTCCTCACCTCCTCACCTCCTCACCTCCTCACCTCCTCACCTCCTCACCTCCTCACCTCCTCAACCTCCTCACCTCCTCAACCTCCTCACCTCCTCAACCTCCTCACCTCCTCACCTCCTCACCTCCTCAACCTCCTCACCTCCTCACCTCCTCACCTCCTCACCTCCTCACCTCCTCACCTCCTCACCTCCTCACCTCCTCACCTCCTCACCTCCTCACCTCCCTCACCTCCTCCACCTCCTCACCTCCTCACCTCCTCACCTCCTCAACCTCCTCACCTCCTCACCTCCTCACCTCCTCACTCCTCACCTCCTCACCTCCTCAACCTCCTCACCTCCTCACCTCCTCACCTCCTCACCTCCTCACCTCCTCACCTCCTCACCTCCTCACCTCCTCACCTCCTCACCTCCTCAACCTCCTCACCTCCTCACCTCCTCACCTCCTCAACCTCCTCACCTCCTCAACCTCCTCACCTCCTCAACCTCCTCAACCTCCTCACCTCCTCACCTCCTCACCTCCTCACCTCCTCACCTCCTCACCTCCTCACCTCCTCACCTCCTCACCTCCTCACCTCCTCACCTCCTCACCTCCTCACCTCCTCACCTCCCACCTCCTCACCTCCTCACCTCCTCAACCTCCTCACCTCCTCACCTCCTCACCTCCTCACCTCCTCACCTCCTCACCTCCTCAACCTCCTCACCTCCTCACCTCCTCAACCTCCTCACCTCCTCCACCTCCTCACCTCCTCACCTCCTCACCTCCTCACCTCCCTCCACCTCCTCACCTCCTCACCTCCTCACCTCCTCACCTCCTCACCTCCTCACCTCCTCACCTCCTCACCTCCTCACCTCCTCACCTCCTCAACCTCCTCACCTCCTCAACCTCCTCACC
>JANIIK010002616.1:17500-18689 GCA_027704905.1 Muraenolepis orangiensis | reverse complement strand
ATATAGTAGCAAGAGGGAATGGGACGCTCACCAACATCTTTAAACTTCTTAGGCCTGCTCCATGTCATATGAGTCCCATAGCGGCGCTGATGCATCCCAACATGGTGGTCATGGTGTCTTCTCCTTGTAGCTGAAGAATAGCTTCCTTGTGTCCTGGTGGCTCTGCCTCTCCGTGGCGCTGAGCCCCCAGGCCACGCAGGCCGTCTCTGGTCCATCTCTCCTGCCTGGGGGCACTGGGTTTGTTCGCCTGGTGGATTCAATGTTACACATTCCCTTTTGATGCTGGTTTCAGATTCTAACAATGTGTGGTTTGTTCCCTGATAATGTCTAGGCTCTTGTTGCAGTTCTGTGTATGGTGTTGTATGTGCTCTGTGGTTTGTGGGTGTGTATGTGCTCTGTGCTGTGTGTGTGTCGTGTGTTGTGTGTGTGTGTGGTGTGGTGTGGTGGTGTGTAATAACAGGGCTGTTGTTGTCTCTCTGTGGTCCTGGTTATAGAGGCACAGTGCACACTGTCGTGGTGAACCAGAAAGGTGAGTGGGACTGCTGTCATCCTCGCCTTCCTCATCTCCCTGCAGTTCGTGTGTGGTGTGTGGTGTGGGTGTGTGGTGGGTGTGTTTAGTGTGTGTGTTGGGTTGGTGTGTGCGGGTGTGTGTGTGTGTGTGTGGTGCGCGTCCTTCAGGCTCGGCTCCTGTCCCACTCCTCAGGCCCGCTCCTCAGGCCCGCTCCTCGGCCCGCTCCTCAGGGCCCGCTCCTTCAGGCCCGCTCCTCCGGCCCGCTCCTCGGCCCGCTCCTCAGGCTGCCCGTTCCTACAGGCCGCGCCATCGGCCCGCTCCTCAGCACGCTCCTCGGCCCGCTCCTCAGGCTCGCTCCTCAGGCCCGCTCCTCGGCCCGCTCCTTCAGGCTCGCTCCTCGGCCCGCTCCTCAGGCCCGCTCCTCAGGCCCGCTCCTCGGCCCGCTCCTCAGGCTCGCTCCTCAGGCCCGCTCCTCGGCCCGCTCCTCAGGCCCGCTCCTCGGCCCGCTCCTCGGCCCTCTCTCTCGGCCCGCTCCTCAGGAAAAAAATGGCACGCTCCTCAGGGCCCGACTCCTCGGGCCCGCCTCATCAGGCCCACTCCTCGGCCCGCTCCTCAGGCCCGCTCGCGTCCCGCCTCCTCAGGCCCGATTCCTCAGGCCCGCTCCTCGTCCCGCTCCTC
>JANIIK010002616.1:10000-12500 GCA_027704905.1 Muraenolepis orangiensis | reverse complement strand
GTACTACACCGCTGAGCTCCTAGCAGGATTGGCACCACGGAGAGCTCAGACGGTAAACCGCCCACTCGTCAGGCCGAATGGGGAACACCTGGAGCGGCTCATCAGGCCTGACGCCGTGCACCTGGAGGGGGCCACTCAAGAAGCGGGAGACGGGGATAAAAGGGAGAGCATGAAACGAAGAGGGGGCGAACAGTATGTGGTAAGAGGCCGCAGGCCAACCCGGACTGAAAGCCGCGGCGCGCTAGGTGAGCGTTGTATACGAATGCAGGATTGTAACCGTGAGTGTTTCTGTTCCTGTGCCTTAACCCCTGGCGGCGGTGTTGCTGCCTAACGGGTGCATCAGGAGGCGGACCAACACCCCACGAGCCGGCCCCGGACAGCTACCCCGGAACGACCGAGAGAGGGGGAGATTGGACCCCAACCGGGAGGACCGTTTTGATTTGCAGTTATTCCCTTTTCCCTTACCCCCACCTGTTTTAACAAATAAATCATTTGTTTTACCACCGCAAACCGCTGTTGTCCTCCCTCCGCCAACGGGTGCACGCCACAAATGGTGGAGAATGCGGGCATGTTGACCCAGCTCACAACCGAAGACCTGAGTCCAGCCTTAAGGGAGTTGCTGGCAACAGTGTTGCAGGGGCAACAAAGATTGCAGAAGGCCATCGCGCAGCGCGCAGCGCAAAGGACTCCGGGAAAGTGGCCGAGAGAGGAATGGCCCCGCGTTTTGGCTCCGCACCCGCCGGAGGACGCCGCTCCGCACCCGCCGGAGGACGCCGCTCCGCACCCGCCGGAGGACGTCGCTTCGCACCCGCCGGAGGACGCCGCTCCGCACCCGCCGGAGGACGCCGCTCCGCACCCGCCGGAGGACGCCGCTCCGCACCCGCCGGAGGACGCCGCTCCGCACCCGCCGGAGGACGTCGCTCCGCAACCGCCGGAGGACGCCGCTCCGCAACCGCCGGAGGACGTCGCTTCGCACCCGCCGGAGGACGTCGCTTCGCACCCGCCGGAGGACGTCGCTTCGCACCCGCCGGAGGACGCCGCTCCGCAACCGCCGGAGGACGCCGCTCCGCACCCGCCGGAGGACGCCGCTCCGCACCCGCCGGAGGACGCCGCTCCGCACCCGCCGGAGGACGTCGCTCCGCACCCGCCGGAGGACGTCGCTCCGCACCCGCCGGAGGACGTCGCTCCGCACCCGGCGGAGGACGTCGCTTCGCACCCGGCGGAGGACGTCGCTCCGCTTTCACTTGAGGACGTCACGTGGTCCCCGTCTGTCGACTACAGAGGGGGTTCAGAGCAGACCCCAGAGGAGACTCCAGAGGAGGTTCCGGAGGAGACCCCTAGCGGAGACCCCTGGAGGAGGGTCCAGAGGAGACCTCCAGAGAGGACTCCCACCGACCTGGGCAGAAGGGGTGGCTCTCTTCCCAGGCCCCTCCCGCCCACCAAATCTCCTCCACCCCCCCGGATCTTCGACTGGGACACAGACGGTCCAGAGGAGCGGGGTTGGCCCCCGCGCCGCTACTGTCGGGATCTGTTGTTTTCCCTCAAATGCCACCGGGAATACCCCTTCAAGCCGGGTTGGACGCCAGGAGGCGCCCGTAGAGGAGGGGGATACTACCGACAGGTTGTACCTAACTTTGCATGGGAACGCAGATGCCCTGTCCCGAAGGTCAGAAGGCCTGTAGTCTGGGTGGGCACTCCCCGCCCTGGCTTGAAGCTGAGGAAGGGGGTATGTGGCGCCCCGGGCTCCACTGGGAAGCATTCTGGGCAACCCTTGGGGCAGGTGGTGGAACAGCGGTACTACACCGCTGAGCTCCTAGCAGGATTGGCACCACGGAGAGCTCAGACGGTAACCGCCCACTCGTCAGGCCGAATGGGGAACACCTGGAGCAGCTCATCAGGCCTGACGCCGTGCACCTGGAGGGGGCCACTCAAGAAGCGGGAGACGGGGATAAAAGGGAGAGCATGAAACGAAGAGGGGGCGAACAGTATGTAAGAGGCCGCAGGCCAACCCGGACTGAAAGCCGCGGCGCGCTAGGTGAGCGTTGTATACGAATGCAGGATTGTAACCGTGAGTGTTTCTGTTCCTGTGCCTTAACCCCTGGCGGCGGTGTTGCTGCCTAACGGGTGCATCAGGAGGCGGACCAACACCCCACGAGCCGGCCCGGACAGCTACCCCGGAACGACCGAGAGAGGGGGAGATTGGACCCCAACCGGGAGGACCGTTTTGATTTGCAGTTATTCCCTTTTCCCTTACCCCCACCTGTTTTAACAAATAAATCATTTGTTTTACCACCGCAACCGCTGTTGTCCTCCCTCCGCCAACGGGTGCACGCCACAACACATGCACACACGCACACACACACACACACGCATGCACACACGCACACACACACACATGCACACACACACACACACACACATGCACACATGCACGCACGCACGCACACACCCACGCACACACCCACGCGCGCACATGCACACACGCGCGCACATGCACACA
>JANIIK010002616.1:0-5000 GCA_027704905.1 Muraenolepis orangiensis | reverse complement strand
GATTTAACCGTGGCCTTTTCCTACTAACTACACAGGACGTTTGAGCTTGTCTTCCCACTAGTGGCTATGGGAAAAGGTCGTTGTTTCACCAATTCTGGCCCAGAGTTTGTGTCGACTGTTGACGGCCAAGGAACATTTTCACAATGGCAACATGATGCTATCGTTTTGGTTATCGGTCCTCTTCTGGGTTTGAGATGAATGGTCAGCCATATCACTTTTGCTTGTGGTTCCACCGGGCAGGTTGTTGTTGTCCAGTACAGACCCATTCTATGTCAAAAAAATGCACTGCGCATTTTTTTGAAGTAGATCAAATGTGTCTCCCAGGTGGCTGTTCCAGCGTCATGCTAACATCTCTACATATGCCATACATTACATCTGCATATGCAATTTCAACTGGAATTCACTGTTTTGTTTATATCTCACAAAGAGTTGACACAGTCGTCCACTATAATAAGGAACAACAGCGATAATAACAGTCATCAAGATATGGTATTTGTGCCGCTTCATTCTCACATGACCTTTGTACTAATGTGCGGCAATCATGTTTTGGCAATTTCCTTTCCCTAAAGTGGTTGTAAAGCTCACAGCCGCTTAACAAATGTGCTTCCACCTGTGGGTGAGCCTGGGACCGCTCTCTGTTTGCTGTGAGGAAGGACTGTTATTCCACCTGTGGGTGAGCCTGGGACCGCTCTCTGTTTGCTGTGAGGAAGGACTGTTATTCCACCTGTGGGTGAGCCTGGGACCGCTCTCTGTTTGCTGTGAGGAAGGACTGTTATTCCACACTGGCCATATGGCCTTTCTGGTGACATTTGTACCAGATCTCCGGGGTGGATCTTCTTTGCCCTTTCCCCCATCTTTATGTTTTCCCTTCAGCTGACAAAAGGAATTCATTACAGTCGTAATTACAATTCACCGTTCTAATGAAACCCAAACACGTCACGGTGCCATCTAAATGGCTCCATCCAAATCTGGAAGATTAAATCCTGTTTATTGGTCATATACATGCACACACACTGTGTGTGCATGTGCGCACACAGTGAAATGAGTTTCTCTGCATTTAACCCATCCTAGTATGAGGAGCAGTGGGCAGCTATTTGATATACAGCTGCCCGGGGGGAAGTGCAGGGGGGTCCGATACCTTGCTCAAGGGAACCTCGGCAGTGTCCAGGTGTTTCAGGTTCGAGGACTTGAACCCGGCGACCCTCTGATCCCCGAGCCTAGTCCCGACAGATTAAACTATCCCGCCGCCAGACTGGAGCTGTGCTGCCGCCGTAAACGTCGGAGCACGCAAAACGCCACGATAAAAGGCCACAACTGCCAATTTAGCCACGAGTGGGAGCAGAAGGAAGAGGCTTTAGCAGACGTTTGAGTGACAGCAGCTTTCAGAAACAACAAGCAAATGAGCATGCCTGAAACAAACAGCTCCCATCCTGCCCAGAGGCAGAGATCAATACCCACTCTAGACCCACTGGGCTGTGGCGGAGGAGGGGTTGGGCGGGTGGGGGGGAGTCAAACCTGAACTGCACATTTAAACACCACAGACTAACGGGGCCTATCGTCTCACAGAATTGTACCGTTGGGGTGAGCCGTGTCGGGAAACAAAGGACAAATTAAACCGGTCAATTCTCACACCGTCGCTATGGCGATGTATGGGCTGTATCGACCCAGCTTGTTAGCATTGGCGCCACGAACGCACACGTAAAACAGAGACGCAGCAGAAACATAACGTGCCACCCATGTTGAGTGACAATCTGCTTTTTTTTGCTGATCGTGAAGACGAGACTGAATTTGTGAATGCTGTCAGTCAAACAAAAGGTCTTGAAACCAGTCAGTGTTTGATTAAACCCCCTTGATTCTGATTGTTTGTACGGCGTCAACACGGATTGCAAACTGCCAGGCGGTTGCCGGGGAAACGTTGTCTCGCCCGTTTATTTGCATACCGCTGTTTTTATTTCAAGTCAAGTTGCGTGTTGTGTCAAAGTGAGTTCATTCGAGTTAGGCCCGTTAGCATAGCCTGAAGCCAAAAAACACTCACACTTCGATACAGCTGACAGCTGTATGATGATTGAAAATATCTTTATACAGAGTGTCAATATAGATGTGAGATGCTTGGATATGATTATATAGCTATAGAACCACTGTATGTGTGTGTGTGTGTAAGGGTGTGTTTACAAAAAAATATATGCAGTAGCAATTAATGCAAATAACGGCTCGCTAATTTAATCGGTAAAATAGCCGTCTAATTCCAAAAATTGCTATAATCAGAGTGAATGATACATACAAACGCATAGTGCATAATTAATTACACAACAAATGATGCCTAAAGGTCAACAAACACTTTCAGAATGAAGACGATGTCCATACTGTCGTTAAGTCAGACAAACCGGAGCTCTGAAATGACCAACTGACTTTCCCACCTGTAATTCCGAGTCGGGCAACCGGTCAATTCATTTGGGAGCTCATTTGTTGTCAGGTTGTCAGTGGAATCGTACGGGCGGCAGGTAATCGTGTCACATTCGCTGTCCCAACTGGGTCCAAACGTCCCAGTTTGATCTATCATTATCATGTCATGAAGCGGTGTTTGAACCAACCTCCGTCATGGGTTTGTTTTATATATATCATATTTTAATATCCCCTTTAACAGTGTATAGAACAAATATAGAAAATATAGAAAAAAGCCTTTTAATGGGATTTTGGATCTTAAATCACCTGGAATTCCCCTGCTTGTGTTGACAATTTAAGATAAGAGCAACAAGAAAACATTGACATTCTAACGAACCACTCGTTAGCTAAGGTTAGAAAGAAATAACCAGAAGAACAACTGTAGCAGACGACGCTGCCGCTAGCCAGGAACATGGCTGCTTGAGGGCTCCTCCTGAAGACAAGAACACAGGCTGATGAGGACTCACTTGATTACACATTGGAATTCATTAGCAGTTTGAATGATGGTGAACAGAGCAGATGGAACATGCTAGAGATCCTCTCCTCCAGTGTGTGTGTGGTGGGGGCTGTTTTAACCTGTGGGCCTTGATTAACAACCACCCACAGGTGTGCAGCCTCACCAGCCAATCAGTCCAACTCAGGCCAGGTGAGGCTGCTTCAACCAGCCACCAACCACACACACACACACACACACACACACACACACACACACACACACACACACAGACACACAGACACACACACACGCACACACACACACACTCCACAACTACAAGTTATTTAAAAGCAATGAATCAATCCTAAAAAGCCAAACGTGGTCCTGCTCCGATGCTGCTGAGATACGAGTCAACGCTCACCATGAAACCATCCTTCCACCTCACCACCCACAAACCACCACCCACCACCCACCACCACCCACCACCCTAAATTCTCACACCGTCGCTATGGCGATGTATGGGCTGTATCGACCCAGCTTGTTAGCATTGGCGCCACGAACGCACACGTAAAACAGAGACGCAGCAGAAACATAACGTGCCACCCGTGTTGAGTGACAATCTGCTTTTTTTTGCTGATGGTGAAGACGAGACTGAATTTGTGAATGCTGTCAGTCAAACAAAAGGTCTTGAGACCAATCAGTGTGTGATTAAACCCCCTTGATTCTGATTGTTTGTACGGCGTCAACGCGGATTGCAAACTGCCAGGCGGTTGCCGGGGAAACGCTGTCTCGCCCGTTTATTTGCATACGGCTGTTTTTATTTCAAGTCAAGTTGCGTGTTGTGTCAAAGTGAGTTCATTCCAGTTAGGCCCGTTAGCCTGAAGCCAAACAACACTCACACTTCCATGACTAGTCTGCAAAGATAGCTCAACTAATTCTGTCAGTCAGCCCCCAAAGCATTGTGCCCCATACTGGTGGTGCTGGTAACTTTCTACAGTGACTCATACAGCTGACAGCTGGATGAGGACTGAGAAATATCTTTATACAGAGTGTCAATATAGATGAGAGATGCTTGGATATGATTATATAGCTATAGAACCACTGTATGTGTGTGTGTGTGTGTGTGGGTGTGTTTACAAAAAAATATATGCAGTAGCAATTAATGCAAATAACGCCTCGCTAATTTAATCGGTAAAATAGCCGTCTAATTCCAAAAATGGCTATAATCAGAGTGAATGATACATACAAACGCATAGTGCATAATTAATTACACAACAAATGATGCCTAAAGGTCAACAAACACTTTCAGAATGAAGACGATGTCCATACTGTCGTTAAGTCAGACAAACCGGAGCTCTGAAATGTGCAGTGAGCATGTCCCGTGTGCATGTCCCGTGTGCAGTGTGCAGTGTGCATGTCCCGTGTGCATGCACAGTGAGCATGTGCAGTGTGCATGTCGTGTGCATGCACAGTGAGCATGTGCAGTGTGCATGTCCCGTGTGCATGCACAGTGAGCATGTGCAGTGTGCATGTCCGGTGTGCATGTGCAGTGTGCATGTCCCGTGTGCATGTCCCGTGTGCATGCACACTGCACATGGTGCAGTGGTGGTACTGCGGTGGTTGTGGAGGTGGTGGCGGCGGCGTGAAAAGTGTACATTTTCAGCCCACTAAAGTCCATCCATTTGTAGTCCATTAGCTGTCAGTAGAAGCCAGCGCGGGCCTGTTCTTGGCCTGCTCCATTCATATGAGTCACATAGCGGCGCTGATGCATCCCAACATGGTGGTCATGGTGTCTTCTCCTTGTAGCTGAAGAATAGCTTCCTTGTGTCCTGGTGGCTCTGCCTCTCCGTGGCGCTGAGCCCCCAGGCCACGCAGGCCGTCTCTGGTCCATCTCTCCTGCCTGGGGGCACTGGGTTTGTTCGCCTGCTGGATTCAATGTTACTTCCCTTTTGTGGTTGTTTTCAGATTCTAAAATGTGTTGTTGTGTTCCCTGATAATGTTGCTCTTGTTGCATTTCTGTGTATGTGCTCTGTCTTTCTGTGTCCCTCTGCTCTCTCTCTCTCTCTCTCTCTCTCTCTCTCTCTCTCTCTCTCTCTCTCTCTCTCTCTCTCTCTCTCTCTCT
>JANIIK010002615.1:0-20871 GCA_027704905.1 Muraenolepis orangiensis | reverse complement strand
GGGTCAATACCCTCATTTCAGAGATGGTTGATCAGTTAAGACGGTTTGTACCAGAAAAACAGCAGCCTTGTGTTGAACCAGGAGAAGTTCCCTGTGGCGTCTGTACCGGGACCCAGCTGAAGGCTGTGAAGTCCTGCCTAGTGTGTCTTACCTCTTACTGCCACACCCACCTGGAGCCACATCAGAGAGTCTCAGGCCTGAAGAGACATCAGCTGGTCGAGCCTATGGACCGTCTGGAAGACAGGATGTGTAAGATACACAATTATCAAATACTGGAGCTCTTCTGCCAGACTGAACAGGTGTGTGTGTGTCAGTTATGCACAAAGTTGGACCACAGGTCCCATCCTGTTGTACCTCTAAATGAGGAATATGAAGTGAAGATGGTCCAGCTGGAGAATATAGAGTCTGTTGTTCTGCAGATGATCCAGGAGAGAAAACAAAAGATTAAGGAGATCATAAACACAGTAGAGTTGAGCAAAATAACCTCAGACAGAGAGATAGCCGATGGTCTGCAGGTCCTCGCTGCTCTGATGCGCTGCATTGAAAAGTGTCGGGATGATTTAAACCAAACGGTTAAAGACAAACTGAAATCCACAGAGAAACAAGCTGAAGGCCTCATCAAAGAGCTGGAGCAGGAAATAGAAGATCTGACCAATAGAAGCTCAGAGGTGAAGCAGCTCTCACACACTGATGACCACCTCCACTTCCTCCAGACCTTCAGATCCCTGGAGAATCCTCCACCCACCAGGGACTGGACGACGGTGGAGGTCCATCCTCCGTCACACGTAGGGATCTTGAGGAGATCCCTGGATCAGCTGGAGGAGACACTGAACATGGACATGAAGAAGCTGTGTGATGTTGAAATTAAGAGGGTCCAGCAGTATGAAGTAGAGGTGACTCTAGATCCTGATACAGCTCATCCCCATCTCATCCTGTCTGATGATGGGAAACAAGTACATGATGGAGATGTAGTGAAGGAACTCCCAGACAACACTAAGAGATTTACAAGATATCTAAATGTTCTCACGAGGCAAAGCTTCTCCTCAGGGAGATTCTCCTTTGAGGTCCAGGTTAAAGACAAGACTACATGGGCGTTAGGAGTGACCAGACAGTCTGTCAACAGAAAAGATGTAATCACATTTACCCCTGATAATGGTTTCTGGTTTCTTCACTTCAAGGAGGATAAGTTGTCATTTAAAGGCAACCCTGCTGTCTGTCTCCCTGTGAGAGCTGAGCTCCAGAAGGTGGGGGTGTTTGTTGATTATGACGCAGGTCTGGTCTCCTTCTATGATGTGGAAGCCAGGGCTCATATCTACTCTGCTACTGGCTGCACCTTCAGTGAGCCTCTCTATCCATTCCTCAATCCATGTTTACATGATGGTGGTAGAAACTCCACCCCTCTGATCATCTCACCTGTCAATCAAACAGACTAGGACCTTCGTTAGATAATTAAATAATCAACATAAACAACTAACGTGATTGAACATAATCAGATATACTACATTGTTCAAAGTCTGTTTTCTCCTCAATGTTTTTGTTTGTTTAATGATATACAATTGTTTCTGTTTCTCTCTCTCTCTCTCTCTCTCTCTCTCTCTCTCTCTCTCTCTCTCTCTCTCTCTCTCTCTCTCTCTCTCTCTCTCTCTCTCTCTCTCTCTCTCTTACCCCCTCTCTTGTACCCCCTCTCTGTCTCTCTCTCTCTCCCCCTCTTTTCTCCCTCTCTTGTACCCTTTCCCCATTATTCATGATTACATATACTATATTGTTCAATGTCTGTTTTCTCCTGAATGTTATTTGAGGTTTCATTCTATATAATTGTAGCGTAATTTGCATATCATGTTGTATATATTGTTAAACAAAATATTTATCTTAGTTCATGTTTGAACACTTTCCTGATTTCAATAAAAATGGAAATAATAAAAACGTGGGGACATTTTCTGTGTAATATACTCTATATATTCAGTAGAATATGTACATTCTCAGTACAATATGGATTCAGTAGAAGAGGTAAAACAACGATCTACTTTGACCACCAGGGGTCGCACTTTTCCTCCAAACGGTGCAGACTTGAATCTGATCAACAACAAAACAAGCAGAGGAGGAGATTTCCCATTCACTCCATCGACTGGTTTATTTCACAGACTGTAGAACAGATTTACATCAAGTCTCCTAAGCCAGTACATCTCAATGGACTGTCCGTGTCAGTGTTAATAGTCATTTAGTTACTTGACAGTTTAGTACAGTTTATTTAGGCACTGCTGTTGGGGCGTGTGTGTGTGTGTGTGTGTGTGTGTGTGTGTGTGTGTGTGTGTGTGTGTGTGTGTGTGTGTGTGTTCCGGGGCCCGAGGAGTACGAGAGTGGCAGTTGGTTCGAGTTGAGCGAGTCACATTAAAACGTTCTGCGATCGTGACCAGCGGGGCGTGGATCAGCGTGTCACTAAGCAACCGTTGTTCTGTTACCGTGACGACGTGACTGTTTACATTGTTGATGTGACTGCTTATGTGTGTCGTTGAACCGTGTTTATGTTGACTGGTCCAAAACGTAGAAGAATAAAAGTTACTCAATGTGGCGGGTGGTGGTTTTTAAAGGCAGAGCCTCCCAGATACCAAGACACCTGACAACGCCACATGGGGAATTTAACCCCAGAGATATTTAATTAACACCTCAGAAAATAAGAAGGCGCTACAAGTTCATGACTGACAAGACAGAGACGTGGTTAAATTATAATGAAAAAGTTGAACAGTTTATTTCAACATGTCAATCACATTTATTTGCTTTTTCTTGGTAAAAACACTTTATATAGGAAATGACTAAAACCAATGAGGGTAAAAGGGGAGGGCAGATGGCAGCCAGGGGGAGGCAGTCTAACAGGGCTGTGTCCCCCTTACCCACCACCGGCCAGGGGGAGGCAGTCTAACAGGGCCGTGCCCCCTTACCCACCACCGGCCAGGGGGAGGCAGTCTAACAGGGCTGTGCCCCCTTACCCACCACCGGCCAGGGGGAGGCAGTCTAACAGGGCTGTGTCCCCCTTACCCACCACCGGCCAGGGGGAGGCAGTCTAACAGGGCTGTGTCCCCCTTACCCACCACCGGCCAGGGGGAGGCAGTCTAACAGGGCTGTGTCCCCCTTACCCACCACCGGCCAGGGGGAGGCAGTCTAACAGGGCTGTGTCCCCTTACCCACCTGCTCCCTGCAAACCAAACCTCACTACAAACTGTGTCCCAGTGCTCCTACCACTACAAGCCGTGAAGGGAATCAGACCGTGTGCCTCCACCACTAGCTGGCTCCAACTCCACGACAAGGGGCAAAGAAACTAATGAGTATAAAGCACAATAAACAATTATCCAGTTTGTCCCAATGAGCAAACAGTAAAACACACTAAAATCCTAAATATAAGACCGCAAAACTAAAATAAAACAAAAACCTAACTCAAGCAAAACCTAACTGTAGCTAAACAGCAGCTGATACCACCTAGTCGGAAAAACACATTGTACATTTGATTACAATACCAAAGTAGACATTTAGAGACATTAGGTAATTATAAACGTACCACTACTCAGTATGATTAAACAACACACACACACCCTCCAGGTTAACAGGAACTTCAGGCATCACACTTGGCCAAAGGAACACCAGGTGGACCAGGATACAAGCTGACAGTAGGCTAATACAAATGGATGTCATTCAGTGCTACTATAAGATGACCATGAGGAATATTAAGTTGCTGATCAAACATGACATCCAGTATCTGACAATTGACCTACCCTTAAGGTGGCCATGTGGCAACAGGCCACAAAAAATCAAATCTCTCTCTCTCTCTCTCTCTCTCTCTCTCTCTCTCTCTCTCCTCTCTCTCTCTCTCTCTCTCTCTCTCTCTCTCTCTCTCTCTCTCTCTCTCTCTCTCTCTCTCTCTCGGTGTACTGAGTGAGTTCTCTAACTTTGACTCTTTCTATCAGTGTTGATGTCTTGTATGTAGTGTTGTGTTAGTGTGTGTTGAGTGTTATCTGTTGTTAGTTCGTGGTGTTTGACCACCTGGCATTATGCCCGTTGTCAACGGCCGGCCGAGGAGCGACCTTTGATCGCGGGCAGCAATGTCTGTCTGTCTCTGTTTCTCTCTCTGTCTCTCTCTCTCTGTCTCTGTTTCTCTCTCTCTCTCTCTCTCTCTCTCTCTCTCTCTCTCTCTCTCTCTCTCTCTCTCTCTCTCTCTCTCTCTCTCTCTCTCTCTCTCTCTCTCCTCTCTCTCTCTCTCTCTCTCTCTCTCTCTCTCTCTCTCTCTCTCAAGGTTACAGACTGAAGAATGTAGAACATTATTTGCCTGATTGGCTGATTTCATAATCTCTATATATTTATTGAGGTTTATTCTTCTGAACCATGTGACATAAAACAGAATCAAATGTTTGTACACTTTTCTGATTTCAATAAAAATGGACAAAACTTCTCCAATATGTAATCAGTAGAATAGGTACATTCTCATTTAAATATGCATTCAGTAGAATAGGTACATTCTCATTTAAATATGTAATCAGTAGAATAGGTACATTCTCATTTAAATATGTATTCAGTAGAATAGGTACATTCTCATTTAAATATGCATTCAGTAGAATAGGTACATTCTCATTTAAATATGTATTCAGTAGAATAGGTACATTCTCATTTAAATATGTAATCAGTAGAATAGGTACATTCTCATTTAAATATGTAATCAGTAGAATAGGTACATTCTCATTTAAATATGTAATCAGTAGAATAGGTACATTTTCAGTACAATATGTATTTAGTTGAATAGGATATAGTAGAATAGTACAATTTGTAGTTATTAGATATACACAGGTAGGTTGTTATATACACCTAGGTAGATAGGTATGTAGTTAGATATACCTAAGTAGATAGATAGGTAGGTAGTTAGATATACCTAGGTAGATAGATAGCTAGTTAGATATACCTAGGTAGATAGGTAGTTAGATACACCTAGGTAGATAGGTAGTTACTTATACCTAGGTAGGTAGTTAGATATACCTTGGTAGGTAGAGATAGGTAGTTATATATACCTAGGTAGATAGATAGGTAGGTATATAATCTCTATTAATACTGTATTCTCTTACTTGATAATAAAGTCTAAATAATATATCCTACAGTAAAGTCATGACAACTATCCACAAAGTGCCACCACAATGCAAACTGGACAGTCATGGTTTTATTTTCTGAATAGAGAGTATTCATAGCAGATCAGCCATTTTAGAAATCTCTCCAAAGAGGCCTCTGTCTACAGTAGAGATTAGTCACTAAATAGCCCCATCTACAGGCCACGTGTTGTTACTGCAGCCATTGGGTGGACAGATACATTAGACCAGGGGTGTCCAAAGTACGGCCCGCCACATTCCATTCTATTTTTAGAATTGGCTGCGGGCCAATACAAAATGGATCCCGGGCCCGCCATCCATTTTGTATTGGCCCACAGCCAATTCTAAAGATAGAATGGAATGTGGCCCACACATGAAACTTGCGCTTGACGGAGTTGTAGTTCTTAGTTTGACCAGTAGGTGGAGCTACTCACTACCTGCAGTCCTAACACAGCTTCGCCACTAATACCAATCCCGCGACACGGGAAAGCTTTCTCAGACGGTGACTTCGTTAAACAGCGGCTCACTAAAGTCGCTGGAATAATGTGCCCTAAAATCTACAACGTGAGCGTGTACATTTTTATTAAAAACGTTAGCTGATGTGTTAACAACCGCAATAAATGATTAGCAAAACTAGCTTAAATAAAGCCTACCCTTCCCCTTGTCCTCTTATTTGTCCCTCTTCATACAGGGCTGTGGATGGGGTCTCTCTTCATACAGGGCTGTGGATGGGGTCTCTCTTCATACAGGGCTGTGGATGGGGTCTCTCTTCATACAGGGCTGTGGATGGGGTCTCTCTTCATACAGGGCTGTGGATGGGGTCTCTCTTCATACAGGGCTGTGGATGGGGTCTCTCTTCATACAGGGCTGTGGATGGGGTCCCTCTTCATACAGGGCTGTGTGTATATTATATTATCAAGCATAATTTACCTACATTTGATTGATTTTATTTGAAAATTGATTGATGTCTGTGGCCCTCAGTGAAAACAGTTTGGACCCCCTGTTCTAAATGATTCCTGTCTAGGGTCGGACTTTCTGTGCAATTGAAATCTCCCCCTAAAAACATAAAATCATCACTATTACAATCTCCAATAGTATCACATAGAATGTGTAAAAAAATCATCCTATCCACCCCATTGGTGGGCGCAGAGACATTTAAAAACATGAGCTTGACCTTTTCAAATTCTGCTTTGACCTTTAGTAAAACACCTGGAATGATTTCCTCCACCTCAAAAGAAAACGGTAAAAACCTCCTGTCAAATCAAGTCCCCACTCCTCCACTGCAGCTGGACTTGTGGCTTCAAACCATCTCCCCGTTAAAACCCCTCTTCCAGTCACTTTCACTGTCTGTTGTGCTGTGGGTTTCCTGTACAAACATAATATAAATTAGTTTAATCTCCATTAGTTTAAAAAGATTAGCTCTCTTAAAGTCAGCTCTGGCTCTGTTCAACTTCAAGCTGCTGATATTAAAATCACACATGGATAGAAATGAGTTTTCAGTAAAAAAAACTGATCAGTAATAAAAAGAAACAATAGAAACAAGAACTCTTTGTAAAGATCATCTTCAATGAGTTGGGCCTTTAGCCTCACTATCATTTGTTTCAGTCTGTAGATCTCCTGAACCGTCAACACGTCTTCAAATTGACCCACATTTCTCGTCAGGGGTTTTGCTGACTCAATAAAGAGTTTAAGGTTTGAGAAATGATCCCCTACAACCGGGAGTCTAGTTCCTTTAGTGACCTCCAGAAACCTTTTTATTTCATCTGAGGAATAGAGGCCTTGCTTCTCCCCCTGAGTGGTAGGGAAGTCTCTCTCTGACTCAGCTGACACCCTGGCTGCTCTGGTGATCTTTGAAGATCTAGCTCCTCTTTCCGATGGCTCAGAACGTTTTCTTTTTTGAGAGAGTTTATATAACTCCTCATCTGACATGTCCTCATCAAAATACTCATCACTCGCTGACTCATTATCTCTCCTGTTTTCATTCTCATCTACACACTTCCGTGTGTAGATGAGATGTATAATTCTGTGACGCGTCTTCTACGGCTGCGTCGGCCTGATTTAAATTCTTTTGACTATCATTTTTCCCCTGAGTTTTATCTGAACATTGAGGGGCGGAGGGGGGTACCGCGACCGCGACCATCGGTGAAACCGGAGCCGAAGCCGGGGGGCCCGCCGGAGCCTCCCAGACCGGAGCAGCCGGGGACACGTCCGGCACCGGATCCCCCGGGACCGGAGAAAAAGGTGCCGTGGGGGGAACCGGATTGTCCGGGACC
The DNA here is from genome assembly GCA_027704905.1 of Muraenolepis orangiensis. Lineage (NCBI taxonomy): Eukaryota > Metazoa > Chordata > Actinopteri > Gadiformes > Muraenolepididae > Muraenolepis > Muraenolepis orangiensis. The sequence continues at coordinate 13,478 of JANIIK010002615.1, read as the reverse complement.
GGAAGATCCGGGGCCGGAGGAGGCACCGAAGCCCCAGGGACGGGAGGAGCCGGAGCCGGAGCCGGGTTGGGCACCGGAGTCTCCAAAACCGGAGCAGCCGGAGTCAGATCCGACCCGGTCTGCCCCGGTCTGACCCGGTCTGACCCGGTCTGACCCGGTCTGACCCGGTCTGACCCTCATTCGCAGCAGCGGCAGCAGTGCCAGCCGCAAGCTGCTGCGCCCCTCCCCTCTCCGGGCAGGATCGAATCAGGTGGCCCTCTGCTCCACAGCCAAAACACTTGATATTCTCCGAAGAGACAAAAACCATATAGTTAGACCCCTCCACTTTAAAAGAGACGGACAGTTTTAGATCACTGTTATTATCTTTAAGGATCATGTAAACCTGCCTTCTGTGACACACTACGTGCTTCAGTTTAGGAGACCTGCAACCTAAAGAGATCATCTTGATCTGTGAGACCAGCTGTCCGTAGCAGACAGCTCATGAACTAACACAGAGTGAGAGAGAGAGAGAGAGAGAGAGAGAGAGAGAGAGAGAGAGAGAGAGAGAGAGAGAGAGAGAGAGAGAGAGAGAGAGAGAGAGAGAGAGAGAGAGAGAGAGAGAGAGAGAGAGAGACGAGACAGACAGACAGACAGACAGAACAGCCACACTACATGCAGCCACCATTCTGAATAGCTGTCTGTAAAGAGTGGAACAAGATGAGGACGGAGAGAACACACAAAGAATCCAAGTTTACATATTAATAGTTACCGTGTATATATATATATATATATATATGTTAATCGTGGACTGTTGATACAACTACACATCCTTGCTCACTACCTGTTTATACTTACCTCTTATATATAAATACCTATAATTCTGCACATCTCATACGTGTGTCTATGTCTCATACCTACTCTATAAGTTATTTATATTATATTTATACCTGTTTTTAGTAGTAGTTTTTTTAGTAGACTGTTTTTACATATTAGTCAACAACTTTACATTATATATAACATTATATATAATCGTGTACTTTAATGCTACATTTGCACTCTGGTTAGATGCCAAATTCCTTTCTCTGTACTGTACTTTTGCTGTAGTACACTGACAATACATTTGAATCTAATCTAATCTAATGCGCCTGAAGTAAGAGCCTGAAAGTTGAAAGGTTAGTGAAGTGTTTGTCCGTGGGGGCGGGGCCATTTGTTGTGGGCGGAGCCAAGAGGAAGCCTAGTTCAGGAAACTAAAGTTAATGTTCACAGAAACCAAAACAACCGACGTCGGAGCAGTTCTTTCTTCCAGGAGAAAAACACAACGCGTTTAGGAACAAAACAGACAGAAACCACAACAAGGTGAGTGAAACAGCACAACTATAAGAGTTATATGTTTATATACTTTACAGTTAAACCCTCTTTTCCAGTTATGGAATTAGACAAATAATTGAGTTGCTCAATACATAAACCATGTCGTCTGTGTCTAGGAATGGCTTCTGCTAACACTTCCTGGTCTGAAGAGAACCTTTCATGTTCCATCTGTCTGGATGTGTTCAACAGTCCAGTTTCCACACCATGTGGACACAACTTCTGTAGAGCCTGTATTACAAAGTTCTGGGATGACCAAGTCCAGTACAAATGTCGTGTTTGCAACAAACTTTTCCAAACAAGACCTGATCTACAGGTCAATACCCTCTTTTCAGAGATGGTTGATCAATTTAGACGGATTGTACCAGAAAAACAGCAGCCTTGTGTTGAACCAGGAGAAGTTCCCTGTGGCGTCTGTACCGGGACCCAGCTGAAGGCTGTGAAGTCCTGCCTAGTGTGTCTTACCTCTTACTGCCACACCCACCTGGAGCCACATCAGAGAGTCTCAGGCCTGAAGAGACATCAGCTGGTCGAGCCTATGGACCGTCTGGAAGACAGGATGTGTAAGATACACAATTATCAAATACTGGAGCTCTTCTGCCAGACTGAACAGGTGTGTGTGTGTCAAATCTGTACAGAGACAGGCCACAAGTCCCACCCTGTTGTACCTCTACAGGAGGAATATGAAGTGAAGATGGTCCAGCTGGAGAAGATAGAGTCTGATGTTCTGCAGATGATCCAGGAGAGAAAACAAAAGATTAAGGAGATTATAAACACAGTAGAATTGAGCAAAATAAACTCAGACAGAGAGATAGCCGATGGTCTGCAGGTCCTCGCTGCTCTGATGCGCTGCATTGAAAAGTGTCGGGATGATTTAAACCAAACGGTTAAAGACAAACTGAAATCCACAGAGAAACAAGCTGAAAGCCTCATCAAAGAGCTGGAGCAGGAAATAGAAGATCTGACCAATAGAAGCTCAGAGGTGAAGCAGCTCTCACACACTGAAGACCACCTCCACTTCCTCCAGACCTTCAGATCCCGGAGAATCCTCCACACACCAGGGACTGGACGACGGTGGAGGTCCGTCCTCCGTCATACGTAGGGACCTTGAGGAGATCCCTGGATCAGCTGGAGGAGACACTGAACATGGAGATGAAGAAGCTGTGTGGTGTTGAACTGAAGAGGGTCCAGCAGTATGGAGTAGAGGTGACTCTAGATCCTGATACAGCTCATCCCTGGCTCATCCTGTCTGATGATGGGAAACAAGTACATGACGGAGGTGTAGTGAAGAAACTCCCAGACAACTCTAAGAGATTTACACGGTATATATATGTTCTCATGAGGCAGAGCTTCTCCTCAGGGAGATTCTACTTTGAGGTCCAGGTTAAAGACAAGACTACATGGTGGTTAGGAGTGACCAGAGAGTCCATCAGAAGAAAAGATCTCATCACATCATTCACCCCTGAGAATGGTTTCTGGATTCTTTACTTCCTCAAGGATAAATTGGGATTTACTGACAACCCTGTTGTCTGTCTCCCTGTGAGAGCTGAGCTCCAGAAGGTGGGGGTGTTTGTTGATTATGACGCAGGTCTGGTCTCCTTCTTTGATGTGGAAGCCAGGGCTCATATCTACTCTGCTACTGGCTGCACCTTCAGTGAGCCTCTCTATCCATTCCTCTGTCCAGGTTTACATGTTGGTGGTAGAAACTCCACCCCTCTGATCATCTCACCTGTCAATCAAACAGACTAAGACCTTTGTTAGATAATTAAATAATCAACATAAACAACTAATGATTGAACATAATCAGATATACTACATTGTTCAAAGTCTGTTTTCTCCTCAATGTTTTTGTTTGTTTAATGATATACAATTGTTTATGTTCTCTCTCTCTCTCTCTCTCTCTCTCTCTCTCTCTCTCTCTCTCTCTCTCTCTCTCTCTCTCTCTCTCTCTCTCTCTGAAAACTCCATTCATGAAGACATAATAATAAACCTTTCTATTATAAAATCAAACCCATTATACATGATTACATATACTATATTGTTCAATGTCTGTTTTCTCCTGAATGTTATTTGAAGTTTAATTCTTACAAATGGTAGGGTTAATTTGCATATCATGTTGTATATATTGTTAAACAAAACATTTATATTAGTTTATTCTTCTGAATCAAGAATCACAACACAATTCAATGTTTGTATACTTTTCTGCTTTCAATAAAAAATAGAAATAACGTGGGGACATTTTCTGTGGAATATACTCAGAAGAGAGAAGAGACCTAGGAAGGGTTACACCAGGAGGAGTGTGTGTGTGTGTGTGTGTGTGTGTGTGTGTGTGTGTGTGTGTGTGTGTGTGTGTGTGTGCGTGTGTCTCCGGATCGGCTGCTGGCGGGACAATGTAAAGCAAGTCCTCGTTCTCTCTCGTCCTGGAAGTCGCTGCGCCGTTTGGATTGTGCGACATCTTGAGATCTATAGGCGCACGCGCACGCACGCACACACACACACACACACACACACACACACACACACACACACACACGCACGCGTATTTTAGAATATCTTGCAAACTATAGGCGAACGCTCTCTCTCTCTCTCTCTCTCTCTCTCTCTCTCTCTCTCTCTCTCTCTCTCTCTCTCTCTCTCTCTCTCTCTCTCTCTTGTATTCATGAGGGACCAGCGAACAACTCAAATTCAATATATATATATATATATATATATATATATATATATAATATACAGTGGCGGCTGGTGCATTTTTCACCAGGGGGGGCTATACCATTTTTTTTATTTATATATATACATTTTGTATTGAAATGTCGCGCTTCTGTCCATCACGTTCATCATGGCCACGCAAGGCCAGCTCAAAGGCAGCAGGTATATATATATATATATATATATATATATACCTGCTTGTTTAAATCCCTCACGAAAACTATATCAATCACTCAACAAAAAAATCTATATATCGGCACACACTGACAAAAAACACTGACATATATTTGTGTGTGTGTGTGTGTGTGTTTTTGCGTATGTGTTTGTGCGTGTGTGCGTGCGTGTGTGTGTCTGTGTGTGAGTGTGCGTCTGTGTGTGCATCTGTGTGTGTGTGTGTGTGTGCGTCTGTGTGTGTGTGTTTGTGTGTGTGTGTGTGTGTGTGTGTGTGCGTGTGTGTGTGTGCCCGCAGAGACAAATGAGACAAATGACGTCTTCCGTGGGGCGATTTGAAAAGCGCCCCACGGGAAGACGTTTTGAGGACGCTGATTGGCTACATTTTATGTCACTCGTTTATATCTTGAATCAGCAATTGGCTAAACTGCTACAGAGACCCGCCTCCGTGGGGCGATTTAAAAAGCGCCCCAGCAGCATCGTCATACAAATGTTGACAATTTATATACATATTTTTGTTATTTTTTTATTTTTTTTATTTTTTTAATATTTTGTTTGTGCGTGTGGTTTAGGGGGGGCGGCGCCCCATCGCCCCCTATGGGCCAGCCGCCACTGATAATATATATATATATGTGTGTGTGTGTCTCTTTTCTCTCTCTGGCCGTGTCTGCCTCTCTCACACGCGCACACACACACACACACACACACACACACACACACACACACACACACACACACACACACACACACACACACACACACACACAGACACACACATACACATGCTTGCGCAATTCACAATGAATCATAACAAATCCCGAGACATCAATGTGTGTTCTCCCTCCTCCTCCTCCAGCTCCCATCAACTAGAATACAGCGACGACCTCCAGGCCCGCCTCCAAGCCCCCGTCAATCAAATCACGACCCGGGAACCACCAGGCGGACGCCACTCACACACTCAGCCATTTACTGAAGGAACTGATGAGTCATCAACATGAGTCCACAAAGTCCAGCTAAGTATGCTAGTGTAATGCTAATGACAATGTTATGATAGTGTAATGTTAATGACAATGTTATGATAGTGTAATGCTAATGATAATGTTATGATAGTGTAATGTTAATGACAATGTTATGATAGTGTAATGCTAATGATAATGTTATGAGAGTGTAATGCTAATGACAATATTATGCTAGTGTAATGTTAATGACAATGTTATGATCGTGTAATGTTAATGACAATGTTATGATAGTGTTATGTTAATGACAATGTTATGATAGTGTAATGTTAATGACAATGTTATGATGGTGTAATGCTAATGACAATGTTATGATAGTGTCATGCTAATGACAATGTTATTATAGTGTAATGCTAATGACAATGTTATGATAGTGTAATGTTAATGACAATGTTATGATAGTGTAATGTTAATGACAATATTATGATAGTGTAATGTTAATGACATGTTATGATAGTGTAATGTTAATGACAATATTATGATAGTGGCAGCACTCCTAGCAGTTCAGTAGGTCACTGCCTGTGGATAAAAACTATCCTTGAACCTGGTTACTTATTAGCCGTCCGGCGGATTTATTGAGTTGGCTCACATGAACATGAACACACACACACACTACACACACACACACACACACACACACACACACACACACACACACATTTCACAGCACGTTCAGTACAGAGAAAATAATGTAGCGTGTAACCAGAGTGCAGATGTTGCAGTAAACCCAGTATGAGCAGTAGGTAAGGACCTAGATGGTACAACGTACATGTCAATCCTCTACACAACTGCACATCCCTGCTCACTACCTGCTGTAGATACATTTAGATAGATTTATCCTGCTTTTTATAATTGCATTCCATGATCACTACCTGTGATATATACTTATTTACCTGTATATATATATATATATAGATATATATATAGATAATAGGTATATATATATACCTATTATTATGCTCATATCCCACACATACTCAATAAGTAATCTTATAACTGTTTTATACCTAGTAGACTGTCTTTTAGCAACTGTAAACGGTACATTATATATTACCATGCTCTTTACTGCAACATTTGCACTCTGGTTAGATGCTAAATTATTTTCGCTGTACTGTACTGACAATTCATTTGAATTTTATCTAATCTAATCTAATCTAATCTAATCTAATTTCCTAGTGCCCTATGCTGGCATCTCCAGTGTTTTATTAGTAATGAATGCACATCATATTGATATGATATATATGATTAGAGAGAACTAAGATTGCAATCAGAGAGGAACACACACAACGTTGGTTCTGCATTCTGTTCCCAGCAGCAGCAGCACCACCACCTCCTCATGTTAATCCTGTGTGTGTATGAGCTACTACAGTGGTTCCCAAACGTTTAAGGTCCTGTACCCCTTAACCATAGAACCTCCTGCTGGGTTCCCCCTCTACCTCTCACCTGATGTTACATATGAAGACCAGACCGTGGATTCACTGTTGAAGGTCCTGTACCCCTTAACACAGGTGGGGTTTTGGGAACCCAGGTGGTGTTTTTAAGGGGACCCAGGTGGGGGTTTTGGGAACCCAGTTGGTGTTTTGGGGAACACAGGTGGTGTTTTTAGGAACCCAGGTGGTGTTTTTGGGAACCCAGGTGGTGTTTTTAAGGGAACCCAGGTGGTGTTTTTAAGGGAACCCAGGTGGTGTTTCAGGAACCTAGATGGTGTTCTTTTGGAAACCCAGGTGGTGTTTTAAGGAACCCAGGTGGTGTTTTAATGGAACCCAGGTGGTGTTTTTAAGGGAACCCAGGCGGTGTTTTAATGGAACCCAGGTGGTGTTTTTAAGGGAACCCAGGTGGTGTTTTTAAGGGAACCCAGGTGATGTATTTGGGATCCTAGGTGGTGTTTTTTTGGGAACCCAAGTGTGTTTTTTGGGAACCCAGGTGGTGTTTCTGGAACCCAGATGGTGTTTCAGGAACCTAGGTGGTGTTTTTTGGAAACACAGGTGGTGTTTTAAGGAACCCAGGGTGTGTTTTTGGGAACCCAGATGGTGTTTTTCAGGGAACCAATGTAGTGTTTTTTGGGAACACTGGTGGTGTTTTTGGTAACCCAGGTGGTGTTTTTGGGAACACAGGTGTTGTTTTTGGGAACACAGGTGGTGTTTTTAAGGGGACCCAGGTGATGTTTTTAAGGGAACCCAAGTGTTGTTTTTGGGAACACAGGTGGTGTATTCGGGAACTTAGGTGGTGTTTTTTGGGAACCCAGGTGGTGTTTTGGGGAACACAGGTGGTGTTTTGGGGAACACAGGGGGCATTTTTAAGGGGACCCAGGTGGTGTTTTTAAGGTGACCTAGGTAGTGTTTTAGGGAACCCAGGTGGTGTTTTTGGGTACCCAGGTGGTGTTTTTGGGAACCCAGGTGGTGTTTTTGGGAACGCATTTGTGTTTTTTTTTAGGAACCCAGGTGGCGTTTTTGGGGAACACAGGTGGTGTTTTGGGGAACCTAGGTGGTGTTTTTGGGAACGCAGGTGGTGTTCTAAATGAAACCCAGGTGGTGTTTTTTGGAACTCAGATGGTGTTTTTTTGGGAACCCAGGTGGTGTTTTTGGGAACCCAGGTGGTGTTTTTGGGAACACAGGTGGTGTTTTTTGGGAACACAGGTGGTGTTTTTGGGGAACCCAGGTGGTATTTTTGGAAACACAGGTGGTGTTTTTTTGGGAACCCAGGTGGTGTTTTTGGGAACCCAGGTGGTGTTTTGGGGAACACAGGTAGTGTTTTGGGGAACACAGGTGGTGTTTTAAGGTGACCCATGTTGTGTTTTGGGGAATATAGGTGGTGTTTTTTTGGGAACCCGGATGGTGTTTTTGGGGAACCCAGGTGGGGTTTTTAAGGGGACCCAGGTGGGGTTTTTGGAAATCAAGGTGGTGTTTTTTCGAACCCAGGTGATGTTTTTAAGGGAACCCAGGTGGGGGTTTTGGGAACCCTGGTGTTGTTTTTGGGAACACAGGTGGTGTTTTTTGGAACTCAGGTGGTGTTTCAGGAACTCATGTGCTGTTTTGGGGAACCTAGTTGGTGTTTTTTTGGGAACCCAGGTGGTGTTTTTGGGAACCCAGGTGGAGTTTTGTGGAACACAGGTGGAGTTTTTAAGGTGACTCAGGTTGTGTTTTTGTGAACCCTGTGTTTTTGGGAACCCGGATGGTGTTTTTGGTAACCCAGGTTGTGTTTTTTGGAACCCAGGTGGTGTTTTTGGGAACCCAGGTGGTGTTTTTAGGAATCCAGGTTGGGTTTTTGGGAACCCAGGTGGTGTTTTTGGGAACACAGGTGGTGTTTTAAGGAACCCAGGTGTGTTTTTGGGAACCCAGATGGTGTTTTTCAGGGAACCAATGTAGTGTTTTTTGGGAACACAGGTGGTGTTTTTGGTAACCCAGGTGGTGTTTTTGGGAACACAGGTGTTGTTTTTGGGAACACAGGTGGTGTTTTTAAGGGGACCCAGGTGATGTTTTTAAGGGAACCCAGTGTTGTTTTTGGGAACACAGGTGGTGTATTCGGGAACTTAGGTGGTGTTTTTTGGGAACCCAGGTGGTGTTTTGGGAACACAGGTGGTGTTTTGGGAACACAGGGGGCATTTTTAAGGGGACCCAGGTGGTGTTTTTAAGGTGACCTAGGTAGTGTTTTAGGGAACCCAGGTGGTGTTTTTGGGTACCCAGGTGGTGTTTTTGGGAACCCAGGTGGTGTTTTTGGGAACGCAGTTGTGTTTTTTTTAGGAACCCAGGTGGCGTTTTTGGGGAACACAGGTGGTGTTTTGGGGAACCTAGGTGGTGTTTTTGGGAACGCAGGTGGTGTTCTAAATGAAACCCAGGTGGTGTTTTTTGGAACTCAGATGGTGTTTTTTGGGAACCCAGGTGGTGTTTTTGGGAACCCAGGTGGTGTTTTTGGGAACACAGGTGGTGTTTTTTGGGAACACAGGTGGTGTTTTTGGGGAACCCAGGTGGTATTTTTGGAAACACAGGTGGTGTTTTTTGGGAACCCAGGTGGTGTTTTTGGGAACCCAGGTGGTGTTTTGGGAACACAGGTAGTGTTTTGGGGAACACAGGTGGTGTTTTAGGTGACCCATGTTGTGTTTTGGGAATATAGGTGGTGTTTTTTTGGGAACCCGGATGGTGTTTTTGGGGAACCCAGGTGGGGTTTTTAAGGGGACCCAGGTGGTGTTTTTGGAATCAAGGTGGTGTTTTTTCGAACCCAGGTGATGTTTTTAGGGAACCCAGGTGGGGTTTTGGGAACCCTGGTGTTGTTTTTGGGAACACAGGTGGTGTTTTTTGGAACTCAGGTGGTGTTTCAGGAACTCATGTGCTGTTTTGGGAACCTAGGTGGTGTTTTTTGGGAACCCAGGTGGTGTTTTTGGGAACCCAGGTGGAGTTTTGTGGAACACAGGTGGTGTTTTTAAGGGACTCAGGTTGTGTTTTTGTGAACCCTGTGTTTTTGGGAACCCAGGATGGTGTTTTTGGGAACCCAGGTGGTGTTTTTTGGAACCCAGGTGGTGTTTTTGGGAACCCAGGTGGTGTTTTTAGGAACCAGGTGGTGTTTTTGGGAACCCAGGTGGTGTTTTTGGGAACACAGGTGGTGTTTTTAAGGGAACCCAGGTGGTGTTTTTGGGAACACAGGTGGTGTTTTTGGGAACCCAGGTGGTGTTTTTGGGAACCCAGGTGGTGTTTTTGGGAACCCAGGTGGTGTTTTGTGAACCCAGCCGCTGTTTTTGGGAACACAGGTGGTGTTTTTGGGGAACCCAGGTGGTGTTTTTGGGAACACAGCTGCTGTTTTTAGGATCCCAGGTGGTGTTTTTAAGGTGACCCAGGTGGTGTTTTTTGGAACCCAGGTGGTGTTTTTGGGAATATAGGTGGTGTTCTTTTGGGAACCCAAATGGTGTTTTTGGTAACCCTGTGTTTTTGGGAACCCGGATGGTGTTTTTGGTAACCAAGGTGGTGTTTTTTGGAACCCAGGTGGTGTTTTTGGGAACCCAGGTGGTGTTTATGGGAACCCAGGTGGTGTTTTTGGGAACACAGGTGGTGTTTTTAAGGGAACCCAGTTGATGTTTTGGGAACACAGGTGCTGTTTTTGGGAACCCAGGTGGTGTTTTTAGGGACCCAGGTGGTGTTTTTTGGAACCCAGGTGGTGTTTTTGGGAACACAGGTGGTGTTTTTTGGGAACCCAGATGGTGTTTTTGGTAACCTGTGTTTTTGGGAACCCAGGTGGTGTTTTTGGGAACCAGGTGGTGTTTTTTGGAACCCAGGTGGTGTTTTTGGGAACCCAGGTGGTGTTTTTGGGAACCCAGGTGGTGTTTTTGGGAACACAGGTGGTGTTTTTAGGGAACCCAGTTGATGTTTTGGGAACACAAGGGTGTTTTTGGGGAACCCAGGTGGTGTTTTTGGGAACCCAGATGGTGTTTTTTGGGAACCCAGGTGGTGTTTTGTGAACCCAGCCGCTGTTTTTGGGAACACAGGTGGTGTTTTTGGGGAACCCAGGTGGTGTTTTTAGGTGACCCAGGTGGTGTTTTTAAGGTGACCCAGGTGGTGGTTTTAAGGGAACCCAGGTAGTGTTTTTGGGAACGCAGGTGGTGTTTTTGGGAACACAGGTGGTGTTTTTAGGGAACCCAGGTGGTGTTTTGTGAACCCAGCCGCTGTTTTTGGGAACACAGGTGGTGTTTTTGGGGAACCCAGGTGGTGTTTTTGGGAACACAGCTGCTGTTTTTAGGATCCCAGGTGGTGTTTTTAAGGGAACCCAGGTGGTGTTTTTGGAACCCAGGTGGTGTTTTTGGGAATATAGGTGGTGTTCTTTTGGGAACCCAAATGGTGTTTTTGGTAACCCTGTGTTTTTGGGAACCCGGATGGTGTTTTTGGTAACCAAGGTGGTGTTTTTTGGAACCCAGGTGGTGTTTTTGGGAACCCAGGTGGTGTTTTTGGGAACCCAGGTGGTGTTTTTAAGGGAACCCAGGTGGTGTTTTTGGGAACATCAAGGTGGTGTTTTTTGGGAACCCAGGTGGTGTTTTTGGGAACCCAGGTGGTGTTTTTGGGAACCCAGTGGTGTGTGTTTTTGGGAACACAGGTGGTGTTTTTGGGAACGCAGGTGGTGTTTTGGGAACACAGGTGGTGTTTTTGGGAACCCAGATGGTGTTTTTTTTGGGAACCCAGGTGGTGTTTTGGGAACCCAGCCGCTGTTTTTGGGAACACAGGTGGTGTTTTTGGGAACCCAGGTGGTGTTTTTGGGAACACAGGTGGTGTTTTTGGGAACCCAGATGGTGTTTTTTGGGAACCCAGGTGGTGTTTTTGGAACCCAGGTGGTGTTTTTGGGAACACAGGTGGTGTTTTTGGGAACCCAGGTGGTGTTTTTGGGAACACAGGTGGTGTTTTTGGGAACCCAGGTGGTGTTTTTGGGAACCCAGGTGGTGTTTTGGGAACCCAGGTGGTGTTTTTTGGGAACCCAGGTGGTGTTTTTGGGAACCCAGGTGGTGTTTTTTTGGGAACCCAGGTGGTGTTTTTGGGAACCCAGGTGGTGTTTTTGGGAACACAGGTGGTGTTTTTAAGGGAAACCAGGTGATGTTTTGGGAACCCAGGTGGTGTTTTGGGGAACCCAGATGGTGTTTTTTTGGGAACCCAGGTGGTGTTTTGTGAACCCAGCCACTGTTTTTGGGAACACAGGTGTTGTTTTTGGGTGACCCAGGTGGTGTTTTTAAGGTGACCCAGGTGGTGTTTTTAAGGTGACCCAGGTGGTGGTTTTAAGTTGACCCAGGTAGTGTTTTTGGGAACCCAGGTGGTGTTTTTGGGAACACAGGTGGTGTTTTTAAGGGAACCCAGGTGGTGTTTTGGGAACCAAGATGCTGTTTTTAAGAACACAGGTGGTGTTTTTGGGGAACCCAGGTGGTGTTTTTAGTAACACAGGTGGTGTTTTAAGGGAACCCAGGTGGTGTTTTGGGAACCCAGATGCTGTTTTTAAGAACACAGGTGGTGTTTTTGGGGAACCCAGGTGGTGTTTTGGGGAACCCAGGTGATGTTTTTAAGGGAACCCAGGTAGTGTTTTTTGGGAATAAGGTTGTGTTTTTTTGGGAACCCAGGTGGTGTTTTTAGGAGCTAAGGTGGTGTATTTGGAACCCAGGTGGTTTTTTTGGAACCCAGGTGTTTTTGGGAACCCAGGTGGTGTTTTTGGGAACACAGGTGGTGTTTTTGGGAACCCAGGTGGTGTTTTAAAGGTGACCCAGGTGGTGGTTTTAAGGGAACCCATGTGGTGTTTTTTGGGAATATAGGTGGTGTTTTTTTGGGAACCCAGGTGGTGTTTTTGGTAACCCTGTGTTTTTGGTAACCCGGATGGTAATTTTGTTTACCCAGGTGGTGTTTTTTGGAACCCAGGTGGTGTTTTTGGGAACCCAGGTGGTGTTTTTGGGAACCCAGGTGGTGTTTTTGGGAACACAGGTGGTGTTTTTAAGGGAACCCAGGTGATGTTTTGGGAACCCAGATGCTGTTTTTGGGAACACAAGTGGTGTTTTTAAGAACACAGGTGGTGTTTTTGGGGAACCCAGGTGGTGTTTTTGGTAACACAGGTGGTGTTTTTAAGGGAACCCAGGTGGTGTTTTAGGAGCTAAGGTGGTGTTTTTTGGAACCCAGGTGTTATTTTTGGAACCCAGGTGTTTTTGGGAACCCAGGTGGTGTTTTTAAGAACACAGGTGGTGATTTTTGGAACCCAGGTGGTGTTTTTGGGAACCCAGGTGGTGTTTTTGGGAACCCAGGTGGTGTTTTGGGGAACACAGGTGGTGTTTTTAAGGGAACCAAGGTGATGTTTTGGGAACACAGATGCTGTTTTTGGGAACACAAGTGGTGTTTTTGGGGAACCCAGGTGGTGTTTTGGGGAACCCAGATGGTAATTTTTTGGGAACCCAGGTGGTGTTTTGGGAACCCAGATGCTGTTTTTAGGAACACATGTGGTGTTTTTAAGAACACAGGTGGTGTTTTTGGGGAACCCAGGTGGTGTTTTTGGTAACACAGGTGGTGTTTTTAAGGGAACCCAGGTGGTGTTTTAGGAGCTAAGGTGGTGTTTTTGGAACCCAGGTGTTTTTTTTGGAACCCAGGTGTTTTTAGGAACCCAGATGGTGTTTTTGGGAACACAGGTGGTGTTTTTGGGGAACCCAGGTGGTGTTTTTCGTAACACAGGTGGTGTTTTTAAGGGAATCCAGGTGGTGTTTTTTGGAACCCAGATGGTGTTTTTAATGGAACCGAGGTA